>NDGN011458823.1:0-37396 GCA_002564285.1 Tympanoctomys barrerae | reverse complement strand
CCTCCCCTTCCCTGAGTCTCCTCTCCTCCCTTCCTCTCCTCTCTTCTCCTCTCCTCTCCCTTCACCTCTCATCCCTCCCCTTTTCTCCTCTCCTCTCCTTTTTCCTCTCATCCATTCCTCTCCTCTCCCTTCCCCTCCCCTCCTTCTCCCTCTCCTCTCCTTTTTCCCTTTTGCTTCCTGGCCACTAGGGGAGCACATTTGCTCTGCCAGGCTCTCCTCTATGATGTGCTGCTTTGTCACAGAGCCAAAGGGGCCAAATGATCATTACTGTGATGTGAGACTAAATACCACAATGAGATTGGAAAAAAGTTGTACCAGGAGCAACTACTAAGAGGTAGCTGAATAAGGCTGAGCTAAGTAATATTTATGGCCTCTGTGCCGGAAATGCTATTGAGCCAATACTGTGCTCAGCCCAGGACAGGGCCAGAACAGGGTTGCAGTAGATTAGGTGCTGCCCCCTTCTGCGAGCAGGGCAGCACTCCGACCCTGCATGGTGCAGGTGACTGCGTCCTCTACCCCTGGACTCCAGGGAGAGAGTCTTCTCGCTGTGATTCACAGAAAGGGACTGGAGGGTCTCTCTCACTTGCAAAGAAAGAGGCGTATCAATTATTCCTACACTCTCTTTAAAGTAAGTTTTTTAGAAAGAGGTAATAAAAGAAAAAGAGACAAGAACAAAAATTTAAGATTTCTTGCAAGCATGCAGTAATATTCAATCATATGTCCCATCTTGCATAACTATATCTGTTAATCCGAGCAACAGATTTGATGATAAAAATAGATAATATATCATTCATTGTTGATCAGCTATTCTTGCTTCAAAAATCTGTAATATATGTATTGTATGTTACCTTGATTCTGTATTTGTTTTTGGGTTTTTTTTTTGTTTTTACTGTTCAAAATAAAAGAAAATTATAATAAAAAAGAATATAAAATAGTAAAAAAAAAAAAAAGAGGCAGCTCATGAATTTTCATCACATGCACAGATGCAGATGCAGGTCAAGGCGAGCGTCGCTAAGTGTCGGGAGCTGTCTCCACACCTCCGCTCCCGCAGGAGCAGCGTCGGCAAGGGGCACTTGTAAGTTTTACATTTTCAGTAAAGCTGTCAAAATGAATTAGGCATAGTGGGGTAAGGGAAGCAATGTTTTGGGGTTGAAGTTTAAAAATAAACAGCTTTTGTGTCATTAATACGACTACATAATTATAAATCTTTTACTAAATAGTACATCAGGAAAGCAGAAAATGTCATATGATTAAGCTATGAATACATTATAATAGAGGAGAAATGATTTCTGGAGTCATTCTCTGATTACCAAAGCTGCTGCATATAATGATAAAACTATCTATGTAATGTCTTTATAGAAGCCCTGACCCAAGAGTCCATAGTGGAAATATAGCGAAAATTATAAAAATAGAGAAAATAATCATAGATTACATTGCTTCAATGATCATTTGCCAAATGCTTTAATTTCATAATATTTATGAATGCTCCTTCAATAACACATACAGAAACTCTAGAATCTATCTGTGCTCAGACAATGGCATGAACCTTAATTAATTTCTACTCTTCGACTTCTTCATCTGTCTTTAAATCACTGTAAAAATTAAGTGAGTTGATATATGTAAAATACCAGGACTGGTGCTTGATGTACAGCAAGCACCACAAAAGATCTAATGGTCTTTATTATACTTAAAAAGAAGCCCTGTCCATCCATTTGCTAAACTTTGATTGACATAAGTAAATCATATTAAGTAGAGAAATACTGAGACACCACGATTCTCTATCAGTCCAGCATACCGTACTGTAGTTTTCCTGGAATTTGCTGGTGCTGTCAGTGCCCCTTATTTGACCCAAACTTCTCATGCCTCACTGCTAAAGCACAGGACAGCTCACAAGCATGATAAAGTAGTCATTTTAGATTAAAAGGGGACTGACCAAAACAACTCCCAGCTGAGCACAATTCCCCATGATTTTTAGGAGGCATATATATATATTTTTTCAATTGCAGATGTCATTTCCACGAATTTTCATTTTGGCATTTGGCACATGCGTGTGATTTGAAGGCAATATCGCCCATGTACTGGCTGTTACCAGATCATTCTTTGGGGACTGCTTCACACAAATTAGGTGAGAACGGATCTTTGTAAAAGAATGTCTGTCACTGACAATTACGGTGATGCCCAGCCAAAGCGCACAGTGCGAGTACAGAACGTCAACATGTATTTCTCAAGTTTTATGATTCAAGGAAGAAATCTCAGGCCTGTATAGAAAAAATAAATAAATAAATAAAAATCAGCAGTCTTCCAGCTGCCACAGTTGTGCCCCATTAGAGATGGTGGCAACTGGGGTACATTAGTTAATGTAAGTCACGTTCCAATAAAGAGGCGACCAGGCTGCAACCCACCACTGTAAAATGGGTCAGCACTTTGAAGAACAAGGGCCGTGTTCTTCATTTGTTTGCTTCCCAGATCAAATTATGTAGTAGTAGAGATGTTTTTAGGATTTAACAGGCTTTTGTTATTGTTTTGGAAAGACATCCTTGTGTGCTGAGCTGTTCACTCGAACTTCTCTGTTAAGAAGACAGTGCAGACCTTTGGGCTGACCTACTGACTTTCTGCAAACTATTTTATGGAAGATTTTAACACCTCTGAGCAACCCTGTAGTAGGTGCTCTGGGTTTTGGGTTGAATGTGAAAGCCACAGTTAGGGTGAGACTTAGCGTAGTGTTGGCCACATTGGCAATCTTTGTGCTTCCTGAAGACTTGCTCTGAGCTACAGCTTTATAATTTGAGGTTAATGTTTCTTTCTTCCTTTGTCATTTGAGACACGGTCTTGCTACATAATCCAGGCTGGGCTTGCACTCACTGTGTAGTCCAGGCTGCCCTCAAGCTCATGGTAGTTCTCTTACCTCATGATCCCTAGTGCTAGCATCACATGTATCCTCTGCCATTCACAGTGTGGTAAATATTTTTAAATCATAGTTCTGCAAATATTTAAAATAACACTATGGGCATCCTATTATACTTGACATTTTCCCTGCAATTTCTTAGAAATCTTTGAAAGCTAAATATCATATAGGTAATGTAGCAAATAAATGTTTACTTATTATACAACTGTAGTGATGTGAACAATAATATTCTGAAAGGAATTATGTTTATTAATCCAACCCTGGAAAACTTTTGTCATGTCATTAAACTAAAGGGCATTCAGGGTGAAAACATGCTTGTTGAAATTTATATCTACAGTGAATTTTTTTTTTTAATTTTAGCTTGCGCTCATGTGGCAATCTCTAAAGGAAAATGGAGTTCATCTGTTCTCTCCTAGACTTGCTCGAGATCCATGCCAGCATAACGGTCCCAACATTAACTTCATAGCATAGAGACAATAAAGCAATTTCCTCACTTACCCTGAAAGACCATCTGCAGGATGTGAGGAAACAGCAGAAACTTAACCTTACAATAGTTTTATCAATCCCATTCCCACTCATGCGCTAAAAATCACTCCAGAAGAAGCCAATGTAGCAGTGAATAGTTACTGAGCACTGGCTATATACTCTGTGCTTTGCTTGTATTATTTCACCTAACTCCTGTAGAATTAGCAATTCTACTCTACTTCCCCAGTGAAACTAAACTTTATTGCAACTATCAGAAGCTGATATATATTGAGCACTTACTACACACTTTCATTACTTGCATTATTTTATTTAACCATCACATCAACCCTCTGGTCTGTCATTGAAAGTTATTGGCAGACCATGGTCATTTGTACTCTCTTTTTCATCTACATAGAACTGGTTCCTCTTTGGCTGCAACTTGTATATGACGACTAAGGGGAAAGAAGGAAGAAAGGTGTATCAACTACTTGTTGATGGAAAACTCCCAAAAAAATGTTTTCAATTCTCACTGTCATCTTTTTTTTTTTTTCTCTAGAACTGTAGATTGAACTCAGGCCCCTGCGCTTGCCAGGCAAGCTCTTATTCTACTGAGCCATCTTCCTGGCCCCTTACTGTCATTTTTAAGCAGGTATAATTTACTTATATTTTTCATGGTCAAATGAGAAAATACAGGACCATCAAAGAAAAATAGTTCCATGAAGTCTGTCACCCACAAACAAGCTGACAATTATGGGTTACTGTATTCAAATCCCAAGTGCATGAGTCTGCAGACTCCTGTTCTCATGGCCCTACAGACTGAGCCATGGGCTCACTCTGGGGCAAGAAGCAGGGCTCTTTTCACTAAATCTTTTGTTGGGGAAGGAGAAACAGGAAGAGCATAAGCCTTTCAGTGAGGATTCTGTTTGCGTACAGGACACAGCATCCCTGGGAAGGACAGATCCTACTCGAAGATAGACCATTGCCCATTGATTTTCTATGGCTTTGGCCATCAGGTCAACTATATAGGCCTAAGAGTGGTTGGCAAGGATGTTGACTTATGCATAATATAATCACTATGTTCTTTCTTTTCTCACACTTTTGTGTTTATTTACTACTACAACAGTAGTATCCATTTTAATGTTTTAAACACCTCTATATTTCTTTAAGGAAAAAGGGCACAATCTGTGGATACAAGGGGAGGCATGGCATGTAAAAAAAAATCACAGTCCTTGGTTATTTAGTTTGATTTCTTTCCCAGTTGGATTTTGAACTCCCTAACAGCAGCAACTTGTTTTACTTAAAAGTAAATTCACAGGACTTTCCATAGGCACTGGTTGACTTCCCATAAATATTTGTTGGATTATGCAATTAACACCATTTGAATGTAGCTATATACTTGGGATGGAACAACAAACAGCATATCCAGTAGACTAACCTATGAGATAAGCTAGAAAAATACTGTTTCAACGTGAATTTCACCTCCTGACTCACACCAAACTTTGAATTCACTCTTCTCTACCGCTCTAATACTATGTCCTGTTATTCAAATTCTCCCTTTAAGAAGGTGACCTTTGAGTTGGATCTGTCTTTGGTGCCTTGGCACTGAATATTCTGGGGATTATTGTGGTTTCTTGTAGATTTTTATACCATGACTTCCATGATCAAGTTTTTCTTCACTTGAAGTAGAGCCTCCTTTTTTTAAAAAATTTTTTTCAATCAAATCATAAAAGGTTGCTTAATGTTGAGAAAACTTGTAGTGCTGTCTATGTAATCATTTTAGAAGATTTAAAGTACTATAGGAAGCTGATAAATGCTTTGAAAGCTACGGATAGGCACAGTCTAATATAGATTGAATTGATTCAGCTAAAACATCCACCATGAAATGCTTAAAAAGGTGATGGTTCTCTGCCCCTGAGCCCTTAGCAGTAAGTTAAAATGAGATACTTGTTAAAGTGTGCAATAGATTTACAAAGTCTAAGGAATATTTAAAGGGAATATTTAAATATTTTTAAAACATGTCTGATGCAGAAGAAAAGATTTCACTTTCTCTTTGGAGTTACTGAGGCGCAAGATAAGACTAGGGAAGTTCACCCGGCCATGTATATTTTACAGCAAACATGTCATTTTAGACATCTCTCAAAATGTATCTGGAATATGGAAAGCAATCCCACTGAGCTATTGTTTGGCATAGCTCATTGACATATTTGTGTTTGTAAAATCAATCAGATCTGGGCAATATAATTTTCTTTCTTTCTGTTTGAATGGAATCTAAAAATCTTTAACAAATATAAAAATGAAAAGAAATGTGAGATCCTATAATGTCATATATATATATATATAAATATACCTTACATATAATACCTTCATATATACACATATGAAATCATATTTATAAAATTGCACCTATAAAACTAATATACAGGATAAAATTTCATATAAGGAAATATGTAAAAATTTGGAGAATAACTTTGGGTGCTATGTTCTTTAAAATTGTAATAAGTAATTAATATGTAATAGTATAAATATATACATGTCCAGGACACTGGATTCCAAGGCCAGGCTTCCTCTCCTCCTATTTGCTGTTCATTTTCAGAAGGTCCAAAAGCTGATTAGAATCATACAGTTAGAACCATTTCTAAAAAATGGTTCTGTTTCTACAAATGATTATAAGCAAATAATGTATCTAATATATATTATATACCAGAAAAACACACATTTTTCATAGAAAAATGGTATTTAGTGATAATGTAACAATTTCTGTCTGATTAAGACACACTGTTGTATTAGAAATTCAATATAACCTGAACTTGTCTCATTCTTTACCCTCCGAGATGAGATATGCATTTGAAATGACATTTTTAGAAAATTGTACTTGTAATAAATGTAGCTTACCCTCTCCACTTTTGTCAGGCATGTGTGTGGGGGTGAGAATGAGTGCCAAGTTTCACAAAGGTAGGCTTTCTTTAAAAATTCGAATCTCAAAAAAAGAGAGTTTTGCTATAGTTACAATCCTCAGCCAAGACATAAATTTAATAAGATAGGGAACAAATATTGAAGTCATTCTGCAAGAGAAGTAGTAGAAGGTTTTGTTGGGAAACAATGGTAAGACGGAAACTTGCCTCCTGAAGTCGAGAGTCAGATCAGACTATACCTCAGAAAGTTTGCCTAAGTTCTGCTTCTTTACTTTCTTAAACATCTTCTGGTATATCAATTCCAGAAATATTTTGGCAGCCTAAAATTACACCACTCTGACCTTGACATTAGTATTCAACAGCACTGATGAAAGAATGACAGCTTCTCCATCCTAGTGGGTGATCTCGCAAGCCTTTCCTTTCATCACTATGGAGTTTCTGTCAAATGTGCTTCCAGCTGAATGATCGCATTCTTTTGAATTATGAAGTGGCTGCAAACTGTGCTAATTGGGTCCGCACTGATGTCACTGATAAGGATTAAACAGCTTTGATTGTCCAAAGTCCCAAATATATGTAATTGTGTTATTCATGTATATTCCTCTTAACATAATCCATAACTATAGCCATGCAGAATTGTTTTGCTTAATTAAAGTGATCATTAAAGACTTAAGATGAATTAGAGGCAAACCATGAAGAGATGAATGCAATAACTATGGGCAGCTATAATGAAAGATGAAATATTGCAATTTTTTATTATTTATGAAGTATGAACAGTGTGCTTGAGAGTGTAGAAAATACTAAAGTACTTGCTATCTTCACTCAAAACAAAGATACAACAAAATAAAGATCACATGCCCAGACACGGAAATCATAAGACATAATGCCTCACACAAATGTAGTGGCTTCCTCTTGTGTGCTACAAAAGCTTTTCTAAATTTAAAAACACTTTCAATACGATGACTCTCAAAGTTGGAGACAGGAAGAGTTTTGTACTGTAGCCAGGATGGTGTCATTTGAATATGGGCTTGTATTAATTAATTACTATCTGATGTAAATGTAATAGCAAGAATGAGATTCTGGAGGGCAGTAATGAAGTTCGACCACATATCTCAGTGGTCGCTAGCCACAGAATTATGCTGAGATTTTAAACTGGTAGAACCTGAATAGCACAGTTTAAAATAAGTACATTGTTAGGGTAAGTTACTAAGCTATTAAAAATCAAAGTATGCCAAAATATCATACATTATTAAGAAAGACTTTCCTACTGAGTTGCTGTATGAATTTAATATGGGCATGCTGGATACTTTTATTAAATAATTTTATCATGAAATGTTTCTTACAAAGAGAATTATAGGGACTTATATTTTAGAAAGTAAGGGTACAGAGTAGTATATAGGTTTTTAAAATTAATTGCAGGACTGGCGAGATAGCTCAGCTGATTAAGTGCCTGCTTAGACAAGCACAAAGACCGGGGTTTGATACCCGGCACCACAGGCCACCCTGGCCCTGCTCCCGAGTGTGCTGAGCTGACCACTAAGTTCCGACATAGTGGCACACACCTGTAATCCTAGCACTGGGGAGGCTGATAACAGAAGGATCACTATGAGTCTGAGCTGTGTAGTTAGACCCTGTACCAAATACACACACACACACACACACACACACACACAATGCATTATTGGTTTAAAAATAATATATTTAAAATTATAGTTGACTCTGTGTTCTGTAACATTAAACTTTCTCCTTACTCTGAGCATGCCTACTTTCCTAAATTTTTCAACCTTGTCATATTGCAATATTTGTAAATGTAAACACCCACACATACACACAGACATAATCTCTATAAGACACATGCAGCTTTTTACATTGTATAATTTGTATAAACAATGTTATAGTTGGATGTACTATAACTTATTTTTTCACTTAATATTGAGATTCTCTCTCTGTGTGTATATGTCCAAAATTTTGTTCCTTCATTATTAGACTCTTCCTCTCATACTGATCCCTCATCACTTGTTTATTTGGTTAATTAAATAAGTTCAAGCACCTGCACGTTCCATGCAATGTAGGTGATGAGGACACCACGGTTGACGAAGCAATCAAGATGGCTGCCTCAGTGGCGCGTGATTCCTGGGGAGTAGAGTCTAGTGGCTGTGGCCTTCCAAGCAGGAATACTTTCCACATCGCTACAAAGAACAACTTGGGCATTTGTTTTTTTTTTTTTTTTTAAATTTAAGGAAAATATAGGGAGTTCACAAGGCATAAGCTGTTCTCTAAAAGTAATATTGCAAAATAACCTGTCCCCTCACCTTAAAAAATCCCTTATTCTGTATAGAAACAAAGAAACTTGCAAAAAAAATAATATTTTCACCTCCTAGATTTTCATTGTTAAGTTGGTCAAAACTAATCTGTTCACTTTCTGGAAGATCCAAAGCTCTTTTGTCCCATTCTATCTTGGAAAAAAAAGATTTTCATTCACAAAAATTCATTCTTATATCTTTCAGTAGAGAAATTTTATCCCCATTATAATTCTATATAGTGAGCATGGGACCAAAAGTATTAATGAAAATATCAAGATTTTGATTCAGATGTTATGTTATATAAAAGTTACTTTCAGAATCTCATAAAATTTTATAAATAATTCTATCTACTTCAAACTGAACCAGATAAATTTCTTCTTCGCTTTTTTATGTGATTGTTCTTTTTAAATACACTATCAAAACATCTTCTTTTAATTTCACAGAGCCACAGAAGTCAGATAAATTTTAAAGTTTGCATTATAAGTTTTTAAGTAATGAGGAAGGAATATTTATTAAAAGTTAAAATGACAGTTGACATGCATGTCAATAAAAGATGAGAGAATTTTCTTGTGATTAAATTAAAAGACCAAGGTATTAAATTCATCCTAAGATCCTGTTAATGGTGTTGATTGTGATGATCCCATAGTTCCTTGAATTATTAACTCATTTTCAAATAAGGAAAGTGTGAGACTTAATTAATTTTTACAAAATGTTTGATGACATTATTATTTGAGGAAGTGTGGATCAATATTATTATCATTTTAATTATTCAATATTAATACAGCTTTCCTTACACCGAGTTTGGGTATAATTTTTAAAATAACTTTTAGCATGAAGTTTTATACATTGGCCTGTGTTAATAAAGACTAAACAGGAATCCTGAAACTTACAGATATCACCATGTACACACTAAACAACTTTAATTTTGTAGCCAAACAAGTTGATCTTAACTCCATATGTATTTGTATTAATGTTTCAACTGTAAAAGTGTCTAACCTAACTGTTATCATTACCCTAAGAACAAGCCTATCGCAGGCTATTTTTCAGTTTTCAAAATGCTTTCTTAGGCATTACCATATTAAATAGTAATACACTTTTGAGGGAGAAAGATGAAGTTCCCTGCTTTATGGGGGAGAAAACAGGTTCAGAGAGCTGCACCCGGATGCAGAGCAGACAATCGATTGCTGAGAAGAGAACCCCATATCCAGGCCATCTCCATAACTCTGCTCCCATACCACTGCATTTCTTTAAGAACTTGGTCTCTGAATTCAGACTAACATGCCTATGATGAGGCCAATTTAAAGGCCATTTAAATTGAATGACCAGCGTGAACAAATCTATGCTTGTATGTGCGTGTACTCCCTAGATGCATGACCAAAAAGGAGTATCACATTAAATATTTGCATATTTGCAGTATGATTTTCCATGTTCTTTTTTTTTTCTTTCTGTACTTAGGACAGGGTCTACAGGGTCTATGGGGTCTCACTACATAGACTGGACTCATAGTGATTCTACTGTTTTCAGCCTCCCAAGCACTGGGGTTACAGGCACACAGCCACGCCTAGTCTCAGTCACCATCTCAGCATGCCCTGGGGGCAGGGTCAGCATGGCATGCCGGGGGATCAAGCCCTAGCCACTGTGCTCTGCCTAAGCAGGGGCTTTAGTCTGCTGAGCTATAAGGCCAGCCCAATTTTCCATGTTCTAAGGCATTTGGACCAATACATTTTGGCTTAATTAGCAGCAACGGACAAGAAAACAAGACGAATTGCTAAATTCAAAAAGAAGCTTTGGCTGAAAATTAAGTTTTTCTTCTGTTTCTTACTCAAATATGCCATTGTGCCATATTAATCTATAGTATAGAAAGAGGTTAATCCATGATTTCTCTTACAATCTAAAGTTTACACTTTGGGACATACAGAAACTAACTTTTTTCTTCAACACAGGAAAAAATAGATCTAAGAATCTTCCCAATGAAACAAGGTCCTTTGGAGTCAATAATTATCACTTATGTTTATACCAGAACAAGATAAAATAAAAATTTCTAAATCTGAAATATCAGAAAAGGACAATACAGCACCAAGTCCTCCATTGCTAAGATATTCTAGATGGTAGGGGAATAGAGGCTACAGAGAAAGCTAGGTAAAGTGTATTGCCAGGCAAGATTCCACAGCTAATATTAGCAGCATGACAATGACATTACACTCACTAATTTGCTGCTAAAATGAAGGTTTAGATCATTATATAATGAGAATTTACTTAAATATAATCTCTATTTGTGTTAGAATTATTTTAATCATCATAAACATTAATTCTACAGCTTCTCATTCCCTTTCATTTGTGTTAAATGATTAGAAATCAAAATTATACTTAGTACCTAAAAGATTAGAGTTGTGTAGGTTATGTTTATAACATTCCCTAAATTATGAAAATATTCTTTACATAGTACTAACTTCTTTCTCTAAAAATATTCGTCATTGAGTTTTTCTCATTACCTTGATGAGTCAACTTAGTAAGGGGATAATTTGTTAATGACATAATTTCACCTTTAAAAATTGCTATCTGCAATCGGTAAAGGATGCTTCTAATACATGGCTTTAAAGATTGGACCCTTCAGAGGCTGTATTGATGTGGGAAGTCAGCCAGATCCCTTCAGGTTCCTATCATTGAAATGATACATGGAAGACTGACTTGTGCTGATGTGCATGCAAATAGCTGAAGAATTATGTTAGAGGTGTCCAACTTCTAAAAATGTTTCATAGGGTTTATTTTAAATAAAATATTGTAATTTCACTTTTGCATTGCGGTCATCAAAGAATGTCAGTTAAATGTCAGAGAACCAAAACAAACCAAACACATTAAAGTAGAAGAACAATTGTGATCAGGGTAATGAGCTTTACGGCGTCTGTGCTGTGAAATTGTTGGAATGTGGTACCTTCAGAGTGAAGCAGCTTTAGCAACCCATGTTTATTCATTAATATGGCCAGCATACAGATGTGTTTAGAAGTTTATTCTGGCAGTGCCTACTCATCCACAACCTAGAATTCTCATATTAAGGCTGGCATCATGGTACCTACCTATCATTTCATCACTGTGGGAGGTTCAGGAAGATGACTTAAGCTGGAGCCCAGCTTAGGCAATTTAATGAGGTCTTAGTTAAAATTAAAAATTAATAAGGCCTGGGGATGTAGCTCAGTACAAAGGTACAGGGCTCATTTCCAGTCTTACCCCCCCCACCTCACCCCACACAAATTCACTCACCCAAATTCTTATGTTTACAAAAGATTTATTGTGAGAGCTATGTCCTATAGCCTTTCAGTGACTAATGGTGGCCCTTCTTACCAGGCTTTGCTCCCTCCTGCAGGACAAATGTTTGTGATCCTATTACCATTGGCAGGTGCTCTTTAGAATATGACAATTATAATGCCACTCAGAGGCTTGTTGAAAAATGTTATTGTTCAGTGTGGTTTTTCCAAGGTCAAGTTTTGCGATAAGTGGAATAGAATATGTTAGATCAATCTGAAGACTACTAAAAGGGTGGCTGAATCCAGAACCCAAACTAATTAGAACCCAAATATTCCTATTTCATCACAGTGACACAGGAACATGCCTCAAAATACATCTCTTCATATTTACTAAGAGCTGTTCTGCTCAAATATGCGCAATGAGAAGGAAGATCTGACAATACGAAAAGGAAAGTGCCCACTAGAATATGACTGGCAGTCTGGATAAAGCAAGGGTTAATGGAATTAGTGGAGATTTTTAATCTCCAGAGGTGATGTTTCAAGACACTAAAAGGTCGGATCGTGAAGGACAGGCGGTGAAGAGATTCAGGGAGGAGGAAGTCAGCATTAGTGAGGTGGGAAAGGACAATCACCTCAGCAGCCGTTCTGGAGAGAGGTGAAGGAGGGCAATGCCAGGATGCAGGCGTGGTGTGTACTCAGCTGCCACACAACCATTTCTGGAAGGAAGAATTTACTAACCCCAATGTCTGGCAATTTGGGAACTTCTTTTTGTTTAACTTTCAATTTTTTTAAAAAGAAAACTTCTATGAATTTGGCACACGGTCTCCCTATGCAGCTCAGGCGATTAGTGATCCTCTTGTTGCAGCCTCCACAGCGCTGGGGCTACAGCTGTGCTCCACCACACCCGGTTTTCTGAAGCTGGCTCAGCATCTGTACCAGGCCTGGAAGCTGGGTCCTTGCCCTTGCCAGACAGGAGCTTAGACCATGAGCTATCTCCCCAGACCCTTTTTTTTTTTCATTTAAAAAGTATTTTCAAATTCCTCCTGTACTAATGTAGATTTTATCATGAGCTTTGGCAAGAAGTTTAACCAACACAATGAGGATAATGCAAATTCATTAAGAGTGTATTTCAAAGGAAAGCATCATCCCACTTTGAAACTATGAGAAAAATAGTATAGAGATATAATTTTCTTTGGTGTTTCTGTGAAAATAAATTTTTGGAGATATTTTAGAGGAAATAAAGGCAAAGAAACAAATCACAGGTGATGGTGGATACACAAAGACCTCAGCTTTAATATCGGAAGTATACAATAGTGTACTAAACGAGATAGTATACAATCAGGGCTCAGAACCTGGGCCACTCGAAGTTTAAGTAAAATCTTGATCTCATCGTCTTTTGGTTGTGTGACAGTAAGGCAGGAAAATCACTTACTGCTTCTATTGCTGAAATGTAAAATGCAAATAATAATCTGCATACCTTAATCATCAAGAGAATTAAAAAGGTTAATTTCAACAAAGTATGTAACTACCTCAGCTCTTTGCAACACTTAATATTATCAGTGAGTGATTAATAAACGTGTAACCCAAATCACATGACTTGGGATAAATTGTTTTATTGACACCTGCTCACTTTTATGCTTATCTATGTGTTTATGTGTTCATATATATGTTATCAATACAAACATTGTGATGTTTGCTTTATAAAATCTTACTTTGTCATTTGAAAAAATGCTACTGATAGAATGGAGCTTATAGATCTATCTTCATGTCATGATTAAGTGTGTCACACTTTTCTTTTGATGGCAAAATACCTAGAAATCCTTTGCCCAAGTTGTTCATTATCAGTGTTCAGAGCAGTATTAAAGAACATAGTCCCAGTTGCTAAGCAAGGGCTTGGTATGAGAATAGTAAATTGAAGCAGCACAATATGAATTGGATAGATAAAAGGGAGAACATTCCTGCAGGCCATCTTAATTCATTTTTTCCTTTGAATTAAATCCTTCATTCAGAATGTAGAAGACAGAATAGTTGGGACATTCTTAGTTTTAATACCAACCAGTTAAAAGGCCCACATATAGCATTCCTTTCTAAAACTGCACAAGTCTCTGTGGATCCTCCTCGGGATTGGTAGCTATCATTCTGAAGATTGTCTTTTTTTATTCACTGGATGATGCTTGATAAAACCTGAGGGGTTCTGCCGGGCAGCATCTACTATATTTTAAATATAACTGCTTTCCTAATGACCCCATACAGTCCTGTTGATGTAAGTAAGCACAGGCCCTAAACATGAAATTTTTGGGTACTGTTGGACATTTGGGTTGGACACATAGTAGGGACGTAATACACCCACTTCACTAACACATGCTGCTAAGGGGATCTCCAGGTAGCTATTCTAGATGTCTTGGTTCATTTTTAATTGGAGGTAGGTTGCTATACGTCTATAAGATTTATTTGTTTGAATGGAACTCAGAATCTGGGCGTGTTGTACCTATTGTGCCACTGAGCTACCTCGAGATCCTGTAAGATGGGATAAAATGAGAAGACGATCAAACCCAATCTGAGTTACAAAGTATCTTGTACACCTCAAATGGAGAAGCAAAAGCGTACTGATAGACTCTAAAACAGATTCCAAGGTGAGTATGGAAATAAAAATAAACAAAGCTTCACACATTATAAAGCACATATAGAAGTAGGCTGTAACAGTGCCATCAGGAATTCACTGGGGCCGCACAGCAGTGAGGCCGAATCCATTCCATTGGGAACAGTTGCACTAGCAGAAGAGCAGAAGGAAGCAGAGCTAGTACTCTCCGTGTGGCTCAGAAAGAATGCCATGCAGAGTGCTCACTTACACAAGTTCAGAGATGCCGAAGCGTTTAGCTGGGCAACGGACGGGCATTCTCATAGCCACAACTGCCTGTCCCACCACTCTTCCTGGGAAAGGGCTCCTTTGTCATCACTGATGCTGGAGAAGTGCCTGCTGGAGGAGAGCTGTCACCCAACAGAACTGAGTGCGGGTGCCAGCTGTGGCCTTGAGGGCTCCAGTCTCACTGTCCCAGATTGTCTTTATAAGCTTGCCATGTCAGAGCCATAAACTGATGAGGTAAGTAGTAATTAAGGCTAAGTGGATCTTGTTAATTTGGCAACACTTTAAAATAATTGAACATGAATAAAATGGCAAATTATAATCAAAGTCCTTTGGGAATACATTTGAAAGCTACATAATATAACATTATTCCATCATAGCTAATACTATTATGATTAATATTAAATGATAAAATAATGACTGGCTTCTCATTTGTAGTTCCAATTTTTATGCCAGCAAAGAGATGCCCTACTATTTGACATTGGAGTGAGGGGTAAAGACAGAAAAGACAGAGAATAGAACCCATCATTTTGTGCTGCAGTCTTTAAAACTTGCCATTTTTCCTTTTGACTTATTTTGCTGGCTTATTCAGTTTTGGACCAGGACATTTTCCACTATGCTATGATGCTTTAACACAACATGATGATGGCGAGAGACTCTTGAAGTGTATTCTAAGGTTTCAAAGCCCAAAGTCTACACGAGACAATAACATGTTTGCTTTAAGTGCTTTCGAGATGTAAGTAGTGACCTTTGTGCTTCCAATAATGCCTGATAATTGAATGTAGACACTGCATATTGGAAAATAAGGTGCTTGCAAGGCAAGGATCCCATTCCACTAGCCCTTGTAAGTGAGGGGCAGAGTTTATCTGAGAGTGTATGCCCTGCCTCAAAGAACCTCAATAATCATAAGCAGTAGGGGATCTTCATTTTCCATAGTGAGGACAGCACAAATCTTGCCATGGGTCACATGGAAAAGAAATAAAGAAACAAACCTAAGCAGAGGGTTTGCACGTGATATTACCCCTGGGAAAACCGGTGGCGACACAAGACTTATGCATGTGGAAGGAGGGCCTGTGATGGTGACTTTGTGTGTTTTCAAACTGATTATAATCTAGCAAGGAGGTCGTAGAACAACTGAATTGTCCTTTCCCATATGCTTTACAAGCTTAATGTGAAGATGTAATTTTTCATGGCAAGTATATTTTACTCTTTTGTTTATGAGTTGTCAATTTCTTTCCTATGCTTAGCTGCTATTTTGTACAGAGAATGAGCTCAACGGGCTTTGGAGGTATTGTTAAGAGAATATAAATTTCTAGTTGCCTAAAAAGAACATGACATTGTGGGTTTTTTTAAAAAAGCATAATCACTAATGGTGTTAAGCTAAGCAGACAGACTCAAAAACAAAAACAAAAACAAAAACAAAAAACCCTGAACTATAAAAACAAGTGCAAAAAGTAAAAATTAGTAGGCATGGGTAGTTTGGGGAAAGAGGGGACGTGTGAAGCCCACTCAGATTTTCTGTGTCAAAAGGAATTTTTTGTCTCTATAATAGTGAGGATGACTTAAGTCCTCCAAAGTAAAAACTGACAGTGTAAAATGATTTGTTTCTTTAATGACTATGATTTACCACTTTCCGGCAAGTCGTTTATTATCGTGACATTTTTAGGTCAAGAATAGTGAGCCTCAGTTCAAATGCGGGTCGCTGTCCCTTAGTGAACCATGAGAATGAATCTTCCCCATTCAGCGATTTGAAACCTCCAGATATTAATAGTAGCTTCAGCTCCAGGTCTCGTGTTCCATCCACATCCTTTTTGCTGAGTGTACTTTGTATTTTACCTTTACTCTGCGGTGTCAAATGTTCTAGCTTTCATTTAGACACAATGGCTCACTTGCACGCGCAAGTTCACTTTAAGGTAACCTTTTTTCAACTCTGATCCCTGTTTTCCAATTTGAAAAAATAATCAGCAAAAGCATTCCTTCTGCAAGTCAAGTGTACCTGGCTTCTGACAAGAAAAAAATCCCTAGAGATGAAGGATAAATGTGGAAAATTTTACAGAGGTCTGAATTCTGCTATGTAACTAGATGGTGAGAAGCTTTATAAATGACAATTTGAACTTTGGCTTCTCTATTCTCTCCCCCGGTGCCCCCTTCGGCTCTGGAGGTAATCATTATGACCCCAGATCATTCCTCCACATTCTTTTGATTGTCTGGCACCAGTGTCTTTGCTAGTTTTTATGGGATCTTTGACCCCCTCGGCTATGTCCTCAGCTAATTGGCCCATAGTTTTGAGCTGCTAACTTGACACCATGGGTGGTTGTGCTTTTAAGAAACACAGTGTTACAGTTTGTGAGGTACAGTTAGGAATTCATGTTCTGCTGTACTCAGACCTGTGGAGAAACCCTCTGAGCCAATCCTTTGCACATAATGGTGAACGAAATATTGTTATGAAATTGTCAGACATGAAAGTGTACACCTGTTCATAAGACATCAGCTCAAATAAAATAAAACATCACACACATGCTTGCTGTGGAAAATCACATTCACATAAAATTATACCAAAATTCAAAGGCTGATAATCAAAAAGAAAGACCTACTATCTATTTTGTATGGAAATGTGTTAGCACACTGAAAATGACCCACATCATAAATATGTATCTTAAAATAATTTTGTGAAAGAATTACTAAATTCTAACCCCTTTATGTAGTGACACAAAATGAGTAGGCATTATTTGAATAAAGCACCTATATGTTTAGGGAAGATGCATATTAAAGCATTCCAAAATTTAGAGCAGCTTATAGTTTAGTAATTATTTACAGAGAATAACTATGCTTGACAGGACAAAGGCCCAATATTCCAAATGTGATGTTTATAATACAAAACTGCCAGCCTCAGAGAGGGTATAGTTATTGGGAAACAAGATACCAAAGAATGTGGAACTCAGTATAAATCAAGTAGTTTTTCTAGAATGCTTAGAGACCTAATTATATCAGCAAGATCTTTTAGGTAATGCAATCATATCAAAATCATCTCTTCTGTGTAATTTTCTTTGCACTCCAACATATCTAATTCTTTTTGTCTCTTGGAATGAACATAAGTACTCTGAAGACTGTCTCTCTACCTCTTTCCTCTCACTTTTTCTGTCTCTCTCCCTCTCTCTTATTCTTCTTTTCACAGACACTTGTAGAATTGAACAAAACTCTGAGGTGAGGCATGATCTCAGAGATAAGCTTATCCCTCACACTTTATTGAGCAGATGGGAAATGGAAGTCCAATAGGATTAACAGCTTGCTCAGGATTCCACAGGTGATGAAATTCAGAATCCACGTATATATCTTCTGTCTTCTGGAACATTTTTTTTTCTTTTGTATCACACCAAACAAGGCCTTTAATTTCTCACGGGTTTATTTCTACAAGAAACACTTCAATTTACACTCTGCCTTGTTAAAAATTCAGGAATTTCCTCAAAGGTCCCTTTGTCTTCTACTCTCTGCAGTTGAGCCCTCACCCACACCATGTCAGTTTGAACTTGGTCCCATCATGGTGTCTATAGCAAAGCTGATAAACAGATTGTGATTTCTGTTATTTGTCTCACCATTTATTCAGTATTCATTGAATACCTAGTATGTTCCAGACACAGTTTTAAATATTGACTAAAGGGCAAAAATATTGCCTCTGTGGATCACATCATCTCACAGAAGACAGACAATATGCAAGATACTCGGATAGGATAGATAGGTGATTGGTTGATAGAGACAGACAGACAGACAGACATAAATGAAAGATAATAGATACTGTAAATAGAAAGAAGAAATATAAGTTCTGGCAACGTATAACTCTTTGGAGCAAAATAAAATCAGGGAGTTGAGCAGAGAGCATTGAAAGTAGGATTGCCATCATATATGGGTGATTAGACAAGGCCTGAGTGAAGGGTATTGAGAAAATGAGTGTTAAAAGTATATGAGATGTCTAATGACCTCATGGCAGGAAGTTATAGGAAATAAGCAACAAAATTCTTGAAGCCTAGTATACTGATGGGCTTAACATGTTCTAAGAATGACAGTGATGGTAAATATTTTAGAGATAAGAAGATACCAAATTAAAGGTGATTGGAATCCAAGCAAAACTTAATGGTAGCTTGGTGGTAGAGATAGAAATGTTTATCAGGGTGAAGAGGCTGGATCCATTTTGAAACAGCATCTATAGGGAGCAGGGATTTGGGTTGTGAGCTAGATGAGTCAGGGATCTTTATTGGCCTTCTCTGTGGAGATGTCCAGTAGGTGACTAAAGTATGAGTCTGGAGTTCAGGAGAGAGTTTGGGAAAAAAATGGGGAAGTAGGAGCTGTGAGCTTCAATGGGATATGGTGTTCTGAGAGTGGATACTCACCAAAGTGATCGAGCGTACAGAAGGAATTGGAGAACTCACCGGGTAGTAACAATTTGATGGTAGAATGTTCAGAAGCAAGAGGAAGAAACAAAGTAAATGGAGACAGAAGAGCTAAAAGGTAAGAGGAAAAGCATGAATGGAAAGTGGCCAGAGGAGCAAGTAAAACAGATACTGAAAGAAAGAAAAAGAGGAGAAATTGACCACTTGTAGCAAATTTTGCTCACAGTGTAAGCAAAAACTCTAGGTGGCACATATGTTCAGATATACCAAAAGGGTCTGATGAAGGGGCAGGAACAATTCTGATGGTTTTGTGCTCAGAAAAATTAAAAATGCTGACATTAGGGGCAGGGCTTGACGCATTACTTTTAGTACCTCCTAATGCCATGGTTGTGTCAGGATTCCTAGAGGAGCTGAGACTAAAGTAGGCTTTAAATTTTGAGCACAACTTTGACAGATATATATTCCAGGAAAAGTAGTGCTGAGTACAATTGAGCTGCTTGTGGAAAAAATTACTGGCAGGAAGCACAAGAGACTCTTGAGTGATGGCACCAGTGTAAATTAGATGCCATGGAGGAGCCATAGCTGAGAGGTGAAAGAAGCAATAAAGCAAGAGAGAAGGCCAAGCTATAGAGCCCTGGTGTGTGTCCTCCATGGGGAGGTCCGGCCTTGGCTACTTGCAAGCAAGGTAGTGATACAACTACTGTCCAGAATCCATCTCTAGTCCCTGGCTGTGGGAAGGAGTTTAATAACAAAAGGATAGGGGATAAGAAGCCATCTGAGTTAAGAGAAAGGAACTGTGCATTAAGGTAGGGTGAGTTGAAGTAAATAGGAAGCAAATATTGAACAAAATATTTTGGGAATGTGATTGGATCTGTTAAACTCTGTGATACACAGTGTAGGATAGTGATGATGTTTTCATCCTCTGTGTGTGGAGTTTTGGCCATGCCACTCTCTGATGGAGTGAATGGAACTTGTGAACAATGAATCTGGGTTGCAAATAGATGACAGCACTCGATGCAGAGAAGCAGATCCTGGTTCCCTTACATGTATTTCTTCATAGCGAGAAATCCTCCCATGCTAGAGGGAGAATGAGGCCCATGCTTCTGAAAAGACTTCTGTCATTCATTGTCTCTCCTCTTTTGCTCATGTTCTCACCATGAGCTTCATCCTGTAGAAAATTGAGGCATTTGTGTCTGAGATCCACTGAATCGCAGTCATTCATGACTTTGGCTGTAACAGTGAGGATTCCAGGGTTAGCCACTGAATTTGAGGTGTCACCACGAAATCTGCAGGCAAGTGTTGAAAAGGCACATAGAAAAGCATCTGACAGAACTAAGAATGGTCGAAAGTTACTGTGCAGCTTGGCTTGGCACCCGCCCAGAGGAGTCTAATTTACCTCCTGGCTCTGAAGGAAAAGCTTATTACAGTGTGGGCTTCACAGAGCTGGAGAAGGGTTGCCGTCTGGCATCTAGGCACCTCCTGAGAGCCACCAGTGGCATTTGGCCACCTTTGCCTTCCAAAGTCTGCCATGTGCCAGTGTACACAGAGAGGCACATGGCTCCACCTCGAGAAGCAACGACCAGTTCCTTTGCATGCACAGCCATGCAAGCCTCAGCAGGTCCATGCTAGAAAGAGAATTAGGTGGAAGTGCTTAGAAAAAGGCTAGAGATTGGAAGCTCCCGTGGCCTCCTATGTACTCATTATGTCAACTTCCACCCTGTATCTCTCTGCTAATTGCAATGTGAACTATGTCCTTGAGGGTACCATACCCAGAACATGATAGGATTCCAATAAATATTTGTAGCCTCCTGGGAAGCTTATTCAGAGGGGTTTGAAACTGACAGCAGAATAATTTGCTACTTGTCATATACATTTTATATAAGATTAGAGGGAAATGAGCAAAAAGTTAAAAGCAAGGAGGTATACATAATTATATATACAGTGTCTTCTAGAAAATAGAAGTAGGAAATTAACAATAGATTAATTGGTTTTCAGACAAGAGGTAAAATCCTTTTTCAGTAAACATACACAAATACCTACACACAAGCACACATGTAAGCACGTGTGTATTTCCTAACCTGGCCTCACTTTTTGATATACTTTCAAAATTGGTATAGTGTCTTGCGTATCTCTCCTAAGGCTGTGCCAGATCTTTGATTCACACTCTTGCCCTCATTAGATATAACCAGGAAGAGTAAGAATTAGTTCCTTTCAGCACATCTCAACATTTCCTGGCTTATCTTACACTACTTTTAAGGAACAGGGATAGTGCTCTTGCTGGGCTGCACCCTTCTTAGTTCAACTTTTCATATCTAGTTTCAAATAAGGATTTTTTTTTGTTAGGGAAGGGTCTACAGGGTGTTCAGGGCTTCACTACTAGATCAAACTCATAGTGATTCTTCTGTTTACGGCCTCCCAAGTGCTGGGATTATAGGCACACACCACCATGCTCAGTCTCGCAGCCCCTATATCCGCTAACAGGCGCTTTAATCCACTGAGCTATTTGGCAGGCCCAAATAAGGATAAATTATGATGAACTACTTACACATGAGTTTGCAAACCGGGACTGTTTTTGCAGATAGGAATGGGTGCGCTGGTGAGGAGGAACTGGTGGCTGTAGGAAGACAACTAATGCTATTTGAAATAACTCTCCGAGCAGCTTGTGAATAAAATTCCTAACATGCACAAGAAATGCATCTTAACAAGAGACGAAGTCTAATGAGCACACGTGCTATACAGGCAAAGTATAAAATGTGGATGCACTTGTGAAATAAATCTTTACAAATCCTTCTGGGGAGCAGTGAGATAGATGCAGTACTCACCTGGTGCCCACATAACTGTGCATATATATGCACACTAAACTTGTGTTGATGTCTCATACTGTACAATTTTCAAATAATAAAACTGAGGTTCAAAATCATGAGGACCTCGCCCAGGGTCGCAGAGCTAGTGGGAGGACAATGTGAGTCACGCAATCTGTCAGAGGCGCTGCCCCTCTAGGGTAGTGTGGGTAATCTACGAAGGAACCTGAAGGCGCGACAACTCTGCTACAGGAATCTGTGTCTTTAGGCACTTTGATCCTTGGGATTTTGTCACGCTACAGTGATTTCCTGGCAGGGAAGAACAATTAGATTCCTGTGAAATACCTTGGCATCTGTCCATCCCCATGAATGGAGCCTGATATAACCCCTTCCGTGGCCATCACAGAAAACATACTGGGTTTAAGGCTAATATCCTCCTTTAATCGTTACTTCTGGAAGCCTACCAAGAGCAGCTATCATTTGAATTTGGCGTGATTTCACTGCTGCTTGTTGCTCATAATTTCATTACTCTCCAGATGTTAACATATTTTACTGGGATGCTAATTTTTCTTTTGCCAATTATCTCTGTCAGTATTGTAAGGCGATTAGTTTTTGGGGTATGTATTTCACTAAAATGTAGGCCCCATAAGGGTAGTATTATTTTTCTTTAGCTTCTAAAATTTACATCTTTGTAGTCATGAAATAGTGCTAGATAGAATATGTGCCTAATAAATACATGTTTGGGGAATAAAGAAGTAAAAAATTACACCTATATATTTTTCTGCTATAGGGAAACTTTCAAAAAAGAATGATTACAAACATTTTGAATGACGAGGCCAAGAAAAGCAACTTATTATGTTTCTACCTCTGGTCATAGAATTAAAAGATTAGATCAGGGAATGACTACCACATGGTTGCTATTTCTTGGGTACTCATAGGTCTAATATGTGTTCTCACAAAGCAGATTGTTTTTTTTAAAATAACTTAACTGTATTAGTACAGAAGGACTAACACTAAAAATCATTCTACATATTTCAATTAAAAATAGTGCTCTGAATCATCCTCCTATTATTATACATATCACCTCTCCTTTTGTGTGCTTCATTAATTGACAATTTGGTATGCTATTTTTAATCACTTCATGAGAGACTGAGTTAATTTTTCCTAAGTCTTCTTTCATTTTCTTGGCTAAATACATACATTTTTAACGATGTAAAAATATGGTCCCTGTTAGTCATTCTTTTCTATCTTAAGAGCTGAATCTTAGATGGACATTTTAGAAGCCTAGCAGGCATTTTTGTTCTTCTTGTTCAAGTTTTAAACTGCCTTTTCTTTCCATATGAGCAACTGCAACCCACATAATATTGGGCAGAAATTGTTTAAGAAGTAGCGTCCAGAACTACTACTGCCCGGGGGACAGAAAGTGGTACTATGTGACGTGTCACAGTACTGTGAAAAGGGGGAATTCATTTTCAATTCAAACCCTGAGCAGGGAAAGACTCGTCTCTGTAAAGGAGGTTTAGTGCCCATCATCAGTAGGATGTGCGAGAAAACTCAGCCCCTAGAGGCGAATGGCAGCCACCAGCATGGAAGCCACTGAGCCCACATCTGACACTGAGCTCAGGAGACCCGGCCACAGTGCGCAGCAGTTGTGAGTAAGGTTAACAAGTGAGCCACAAGCACTCACAGCCCTCCGTGTGTAAACCCCTAAGCAGAGATTTAAATCTCCTGAATTAAAAAGCGGTCAACTCAACGCAAATCTTACATCAGAGCTGGGAGCCAGGAAAGAAACTTTTCAAAGCTGAGAGCTGATGATATAAGCCAGGAGGCAGCCCTTTAGTACTGTGTGTTCTGATCCCTTTGACAAATGCTGTAAACTCGATTATTATTTACAAAAAATATTTAAGGTATGAGGTTTGCGATTTAAAAAAAATATTCTGTGTCAGCATTGTAGATAAATTCTTGAATGCTATAGAAGGAGCACTACTTCATTTGTTATATCTAGAGTATTTAACCAGAAAGGTCAAAAGCAAATAGGCAGAAGCTTTTTCATGTGCACTCTTTTATATGGGTGCATTTTAAGCTTCTAAATGTTTATGGATCACTTGTAGCTTCTATGGAAATAAAGTTTGTGATTCAGCAAGTAGGTGTGGCCTAGGAGTTTGCATTTTTAAGGAGTGCTGCTGTCACACAACAGCACTGGGGAGGCCTTGGGGAAAAAGCTTTGGACTGCAAGATCTTATACATGAGTGCAAAACTTGGTGATGTTGATATAATTTCATCCTTATTACAGCAGGGTGTCACTTCTCCCAAACCAGGTCCCAAGTTAGGCCTGTCTTCTTAGCTCTCTCTCTGTCTCTCCTTAGGGTCCGAGCCCTTTCTCCTATATTTTCAGGCTAACTCTTCAGAAATTACACCAGAACAGGTTTCCATCAGATTAAGTGGCTGTTTGTTTCCTCACTTTTAAATACTTTAGGCGATCCTATAGGCCTTGAGGAGACAAAGGAAGTCACGTGACTCGAGATTCCTGAGTGGTGTTTTGAAGGTAGCTGTTCTATTTCTCAAGTAAGAAGGAGGAGAATAACATATGGATATACTATCGGGCTGCCGGTGCCATCTCTTGAATTGCCAGACCACGCTGTAAGGGCAGCAGATGGGCAGAGCAGCAGCATGTGCCAAATGATGCACTCCAGAGCCCTTCCACAAGGTGCCTGCTCTGGTAGCAGCAGCAGAGCTCAAGAATATGCTTATGTCCCTTCACAAAGACAAATTATCTGGTAGCTCTTCAGATGGTGCTCAAAGAGCCATCACCAGGGTGAATGATTTACCTCTTCTATGCAATGTAACACTGTATCAGGGAAAGGCAAAAATGAACAAACAAACAAACAAAAAACCCACAACTGTTTGGAAGCTTTCAAAATATGAACTGTTTTGCCTGAGCTTGGGCAGGGAGCCCCGCACTTGGTTATTCCATTACTCACAATAACAGGGGGACGCAGCTTGCTTTCCCATTGTTGACAAGGCCTCCTCCACCTCTCCCGCCTGGCTTGCTCTCCTGTGTTCTAAGAGCCTCTGTCCCAGACCCTAAAGGGTGCTCTTCTCTCAAGACTGACCTTTCCTCACCACCATCTTTCTGCTGTAGGGTTTGGTGCTTTCCTATAACTCTCTGTCCTTCCTGCTGAATTACTTAAATTCTACTCCTTCCTTAAGAAACAACTCATATACTAAACTCTCACACATTTTTCCTTCATCTTTTCAAGTCAAAGTAATACTGCTTCCTCCACATTTCTTGTCACATTTTCTCACTTGGCAGTTGAGGGTCTCTTCGCGACAGTTACTTGCTTTCCCTTATTTAATTCCTCTAATAGTCATGATTCCCACTTCTTTAATGAAAAGCTTCTCAACAGCTGTAAATGTTCTTAGGCTTTTTAAATCTC
The DNA here is from genome assembly GCA_002564285.1 of Tympanoctomys barrerae. Classification (NCBI taxonomy): domain Eukaryota; kingdom Metazoa; phylum Chordata; class Mammalia; order Rodentia; family Octodontidae; genus Tympanoctomys; species Tympanoctomys barrerae. The sequence goes on along the minus strand of NDGN011458823.1, from coordinate 12,086 downwards.
TGACAGTAGGAAGACACAGTCTTACTCAGGTTTTGAAACTGACCATGTGTCAAGTACAGACTGGGGCCTCTTCCCAGAAGTCAGGTCATTGCACTCTACTCAAAGCATAATCCCTCATGAATGCAACAGCGAAATTGTCCAACACAAGTGGTTATGCTCTCTTAAAAGAGAAAGCCCTTTCCCCATTCTATTGTAGCAATTCTAGCTATTTGCTTCTTCTTCCTCTACAGTGTAGGGACATGGGGTGAGCTGTGATTTTCCTGAGAGAATGAGGTTATTCATAACCCAACTCGCTCATCATCCAGGAAGTTTTACCCAGGAGACTTTCTTTGCTAGGAATTCCATGAACTAAATCTTGATGTGCTTATCATATATTGGGTTCAGGAATTTATTGTTAGTTACCATAATAATTCTGTAGAAAGTCATTATTTTGTTTTGAATCAAATTTAAAATCCTTTTTGGAATGGGCCCCTAGTCCACTGAAGCCAATTGGCTGAATATCTCCATCACCCAGTCATTCCATGCAAGCCTTTTCCAAACTGTGCCATATTCTTGGAATGATCTTTCTTTCCATTTGCCAAGTTATCTCTCTTTCATCATCCAAATAGCTCATGCAATCCCACCTCTTCTGCACAGTCTTCCAGAATTATTTGGAAAAGGTCTAATAGCTTTCTCTGCACCATCCAGTGTGAGCATTAGCCACTTAAGACTCACTCACTCCTCACTTTCTGCTAGGGTAGTTATCCTTGAAATGGACACCAGGCACACGCTTTGTTTCACATTGTTCAAAAGTCTTTCTTTTTGGTACTTTGTATACATTGTCTTTACACCCAGATATTTTTAATCTTACAATCACCCTTCTGCAGATTCTTCAGAAATCAGACTGCACCTAAAGAAAGTCCTCATACAGTGTGGAGTACAATATTATGCAGAAAGAGATGTTTAATGCAGAAGGAGATTTCTCAGGTTTGATTTTGTAATATAAAAAGAACAGGGAACATATTTAATATTTTACAAATCCACCAGCATTTGCCAGAGAACTCTGTTAGCCTTGGGCAAGGATGACTATTTCTATGGGGGCTTGTATCTCAGGGGGATTGTGGGTAGCTGCCCTTGGTTATTATGGGAGCCAACAAGAAGAGGAAGCACTGAAGCGGCTTTTGTACTCAAGGACAAGTTCATGACGTGTAACTCTTTGGAAGGGAGATTGAGTAAGATATTGAAAGACTTGGAGTAGCAAGGTTTCCATATTTTTTGGAAGACTAAAGCAAGCAATGCCCGAAAGAACCAGAAAATTATCTTAGGCTTGGCAAATCCCTTACATAGGGTGGGTACTCTATGTGGATTTGCTGAATGAAGGAAGGAAGCATCTAATTAAAGAATAGTAATGGAAGCTGCAACATAATCATTGCCTCCCAGCCTTACTAACAGGATCTTCTAGGGAAATTTGAAATGTTACAAACAGTCTAACAAGGAAAAAGAAGCATCTGCTAACCTGCCATAAAGGAGGATAAACTTGACTCATTTGTAGGAAAATGGATGTACCTTGAGAGCATAATGTTAAGCGGAATAAATCAGATGTACAAGCTTAAATGTTGCTTTGTTTATCTTGTAAGAAAATACAATACAATATATAAGCAACAAAATAATATAGAGTAGGAAATAGGAAGATAGAGTTTTGCAAATGGGAGGGATGCAGAAAGGGAAAGGAGCGGGAGGGGAGAGGAAGGGAATGAAGAAAAAATGAGGATGTGTTAGGTACCTATACCCACTCCCCTGGCGAGGGTAATTGTTATGTGCTGCAAACATATACTGATAAAAGAAATTGAGGGAGAAAAGAAGCACCTGGACCTATATGGTAGTGATTAGAAAAGAAAACTACCATTAACATGACTGGATAGGAAATTTACAGGATACAGTTCATACAAAACATAGGGTCCCGAGTTGGAAAATTGTTAAGTATGAGTAGTCAGAGCAGAGCAGTCACTGAAGCACAAATATCAGCATAGGCCCTGGTGTGATCACCCTGGTTCCTCACATGTGGGTGATGCTCACAGGCAGACATGATTAGTATGACCACTTTTTATCAGAGAGGTTATTAGTTTAATCCAAAATCTAGGGGCCAGGTAGATAGCTCAGTAGAATAATGCTTGCCTGGCAAGAGCAAGGGCCTGAGTTCTATCCCCGGTTCAACCAAAAAAAAAAAAAAATCTAGACAATACATCTCTCTCCACAATAAATCTTTGCTAAAGTAGCATAGGTTTTGATTACAAACCCAGTTACTTAAATGCAGTTGTACCAGAAACATGGCTCTTCAGGAAGGAAGACCACTTTTTATTCAGTTTGTGCCTATTTCAGTTGTTGTATCAGCCACCTGAAATTTTAATTGATACACAGATTTTGCCTCATGTGTAAATCACTTGAACTCTTTGCCCATTCATTTTTGTCATCTGTGAAATGGGATCGCCTGAGTGTAACTGGTATTGACTGAAGTGACGTACGTGACTTTTCTGGCATGTTCTAGTCACTTCACTTCCTTTTTCCTTATATTCCCTTTTCCTTACAACACTCTGTGCTCAGAGCCATGCACTGCTCATGAATCTGTTAACCAATGGGGATTAGTAACCAGGTCTTTGTGCCAGGCCAGGAGCCCGTGCCTGCACCCTCTGCAGGAACATCCCTTGCAGCCTCCTGGCCTCCTTTTTCCCGGTGACAGCCCTTCCATGCCTTGTAACCTATCCAGGAATATCTGTGGAGCACAGAGCTGGGAAAGAAGAAGAGAGGAGAAAAGAACAAGAGCCTGAGACGTTTCTGTGTCATTTCTCATTATCTGCAGAGCGAATACTATACTATCAACTTCCGGCTACTAACAACCCATTTCATCCTAGAGAGGAGGCCGGGATGAAAGGCTGCCAGAGAGGGGTGAGAGCCGGGATAAAGAGAGATGGAAAACAGCTTCGGCACTTTGACAAGCCAGATGCAAAGATGTGCTAGTGTATTTGATCCAAATGGGGGGAAAACACGTTTGTCAAACTGTCTGCTTTGTTTAGGGGCGCTGCTACCCTTGCACACAGTTGGCCTCTTCGCATTCATCCTCTGTCTACACCTTTTATTCCCTGTTGAATGATCAGTGTCCGCGGCAATTTTCTGAAATAGATTTATTTAAATCTATTTAAATGTACGAAATTTTAAGCAGTCAGTGTACAGAAACCACTATCATCTCCTTTTCCTTGCTCGAACCAAAGACATACATCACAGAAAGAATAGCAAAAGTCTGAGCAGAATTAGGGGAATTTTGTGTCACAATGAACGAAGTATAGCTAGCATTATATTTTAGAAATAATGGCTTTTCTGTCTCGTGGGCAAGGAGAAATAACTTTTCCACCACATAATAAATTTATTAGCCTTTCCAACCTCATCATTCCTACCTTAACTTAGATACGGCATCAAAGACAAGAACATCTGTTTGACAGGAATATTTCCAATTGAGCTTCTCTCCTGTGCACTGCTGGTTGGTCCCCCAAAGTTGCTGCATGTCCGCCACCTGGTGGTCATGCTGTAGATTGCTTGGTGTGATAGCCCATAAAAGTAAAGGATCCAGTTTGACATTTTTAGTAGTGCAGACTTACAGATCAACAAATAGGTTTCAGTGGCGGACCAGCTATAAAGGAGCAGCCCCTACACCTTAAACTGATATACTGAAGCCTATTCTTTAGTCGTTACCTCAACTCATGCTCTTTTTCTTTGCACATTAGGCTTTTTTCCTACCTGAACTGTTACCTGAACTGTTATTTTCCCTTCGCTCCTCATTCCTCTGTTCTTCCATCCAGCCCTAGCTGCTGGAAGATGCAGCTCTTCATTCAGTTCTCAGCAGACAGAGGTGGTACACAAACACTGGATCATGTAAGAGCCTATTTGTCAAAAATCTACGGGAGATGTGTGGGCAGAGCGCAGGAAAGCCACTTGCGCCCCCGCGGCGTGGCGAGGGGTGCATAGGCTCCTGCAGCCCACTCAATGAGGCATATACTGAGAGCATGCTGGGGTGAGCGTCTGGCACACGCGGACCACTGTGTACAGAGCGGGGCTTCCCGGCGGCGCCCAGAGGTGCTCCCTGTGACCAGTCCCAACAGCAAACCGAACGGAAAGGCGTCCCGGGCCCGGCCACAGGTGGGACGCAGGGAAGGGCGTTGGCAGGAGGCTCCCGATTGAGGGTCGCCACCTTTGCCCCAAGCCTGCCCCTTCCCCACCATTCTGGGCTCTGCGAGACGCGAATACATTTACGGACCGAAGGCGACACAAGGTCAAACGCAGAAACACATGGCTATCTCGAAAGACTGGGTGAAGTAAGTCAAGATCTTTCCTGCTGTACCTCTCGCTCTGCTTCTCTCCACCTTCGCGGCCCCTGCTGCCTCGTTCGGTGCTGCTCTAGCGCAGCATGCTTCTTGTTTCCAGGTGCGCTGTGCGGAAAGCTGACAGCACCTGTGCTTCAGGTTGCGCTGGTCCTAGCCCATCCGCACCTGCCCATCCTCAGGGCCTGAGCGTGGAGGCTGACTTCGCTAAATCAATGTTAATGACTCTCTAGCATGTCCCATCTCTTAACTTTTGAAGGGTGTCTTAGACTTATAGCATACATATTCTTTAGCTTTTCTTATTTTTTAAAAATTAATTTGGTACAGGGTCTCATTACGCAGCCCGGTCTCGTAGTGATCCTCCTGTCCCAGCCTCCACAGCGCCGGGATTATAGGCGTGTGCCACCACACCTGGACACGGTTGCCGGCGCAGCTCCGGGCGAGGCCGGTGCAGCATGCAGCACCGGGATCCAAGCCTGGTGCCTGCACTTGCGCAAGCAGGCTCTTGGTCTGCTGAGCTATATCGCTGGCCCATATTCTTTAGCTTTTTAGCACTATCATTTTTTTCAGTTATCACATCTTTGAGAGGTACACTGGTTATTGAAATTAGGAAAAAAAGTATCAGAAGCTTTAAGTTACCAATCCAGAGCAAGCAGCATTGTTTTCAAGAGGATTTCAATCGTAGGCTGGTTTTGCCTTTCAAAAAAAGTTATTATGTAAAATGCTATAAATTATGTTTATGTTAAAATAGTAATTTAAGAAGCAATCTATTCCCAAAGTTATTCCATTTATTTAAATGCTTAGCTTTTTTCTAAAGTGCTGCATACTCCCACATGTGTGTATAATCTTATTGATTAGATGTTTAAAGTTATTTCAACTACTTCATTATTTTAAGGAGAAAAGGAATGCACTGAATGTGTCATAGACATGTGAAACTGATTTGTCACCAAATTGGAAGTTAAACTTTTATCAAAGTCTGTGAGAAAGTGAGTGTTGACCTTCACATATTTTGGAACACCTTACATATCCATAATGATTCAGGAAGAACAGTGAAATTTTAATAAAACCACAGCCTTTCTCAAAATAATAATTACATAAATATTTTTAAATTGCATGGAAGATCTTACAAAATCTCTCTATACTCCTGTTTTTAGGTTTTGAAAGAAAGGCATCATGAATATTATCAAGGCAGAAACAACAAACTGTAGGCTGCATTCTACAGCCAAATTTTTATGATAATTAAAAAATTCTAGCTATAAAAACACAATAGAAACTAACTGCATAGATGATGAAACTATGTGATGTGTGCAATAAATCAAGAGAATTATAGGTCACTATGGAATTTGTAAGATAGATGCTTTCCTATTTTTGTGAAACTACATAATTCATGCCTTCCATCCTATCAATGCAGATAAGGAGATTTGGGTTATTCATGTTCCCAAAGATGTTATCTTAAGAGCATTGTCCATATTTCACAAATCTTCATCCAGTTCTGAGATTGATAAAATAAGAATAAGACTTTATAGTCCACCAAGGTAGTTTTATTAAAACAAAACATGTAGTTGTTGCTAGTTTCTCTTCTTTCTAATATAGTATAAATAAAATGAACTGCAACTACATTATTTCACTTATTTCTTTTCACATACCTTTCTTTAAAGTGAATGAAAAGATAAAAAACAGACTATTCTGTTTATTGTTGGTTTGCTTATTTTTAATTCAGAATCTGAGGAAAATTTTATACCGAAGTTAAATACTCCAAAAATATTGTTGCTCCTTCACAAATTGGAAAGAGGGTAAATGTGAAATTTGGGAACAAGCAGGGTGGGGCGAGGGGCATGTGGGTGTCTGTGGGCAAGAGTGAAGGGATCCCAAGAGCTGCGTGAGGGTGGTGTCGCTCACGCTGTGTACCTGGCAGTGTGCTCAGCCTCCTGTCCCTGAGTTTGTCAGTGATGGTACAGGAGTTTTTAATTCTTCCAGTGGACCTGGCTGCCTGACCAAGGATCAAAGTCAACCATACACCTCACTCTGTGCTCTCTTTCTGACTGGATCAGCCTCATGTTTCTACTGCAGCTCAGTGTGGGAAGAGAGCCTCCCAAATTGACAGCTATTGGACTTCTTGTCAAGCTTGATGACAGAGACCTCACATTGGATTTAATATGTCTCAGAAAAAAATCAAGCAAAGTAACATTTATTACAGTCTGAGTACCATGGAGCAAGTTATACCTACAATAAGTATACATTTCCCTTTGCTATCTTAAAATAGTTATGTTCATGGGTGAGAAGTTATAGCCAATTATTATTATTATGATTTTATCTACCAACTTTCTTTTTAGAAACTGTCATTTTTAAGGATGATGTTTCTCCCTGTGCCACACTTCTGGTCCACCTAAAAAAAGAAAAAAAATGGATTTTTACAATTGTTTTTGTAGTAACATAAACTCTTCAGGGCATAGGACTTGTGTACTGAATTGCAGCCCAGCATGAAGTTTTACAGCTGAATTATGAACCCCTGCCAATAAAAGTTTACAGCAGAATGCCCTGCCTGTTCTGACACTAGAGGTGCAGGTAGAGAAAATACACCTGAGCTAGTGGACACTGTTGTTCCAGCAATATTATAGTAATGATTGCACAATTTGAGAGTAAAAAAATTAGAATGTGAGAATGAAGTTAATTGGAAGTATTTGAGATTATCCAAGTTGTGTGCACATTATTTACTTTATACAAATGTAAATTCAAGTCAATTTGACATCTCTTTCAACTTCATAATTAAATTAAAGGATTTGTGAATTCACAGGTTTTAAAATGAAACTGCTATTGACTTTAAATTATCCCTGTTAAGAAGGAAAGTAATAGGATGAATAAATTAAATTCATTCAACATACTATGATTTTATATTATTAATTCTCTTCCAAAGACAATTCTCTGCCTATTGAATGTACTTACTCTACAATTATCTGGGCAGTCAATACACCAAAGAATCAAGGAGGCACCATTTAAAAAGAAAATGGATGGGCCTGGCTCTCACCTGTTTTGGTGAGAATCTGGGGCTTGGCAGTACCCAGGCAATTGAATAGAGCATTCAGTAAGGTACACTTGCTAGCAAGATTTGTTTAAAAATTTAGGAAGTGCTTTATTATTGTGAAGTTATTGAGAATCTCTTAGAAGTTCTTTTAAAACATGCCTTGTGAACAGAGCATATGCTTTCTTTCTTTTCTTTTTTCTTTCTTTCTTTCTTTTCTTTTCTTTTCTTTCTTTCTTTTCTTTTTTTTTTTTTTTTGGTATTTTAGGGAAGGGTCTACAGGGTGTTCAGGGTCTCACTAATATATCAAACTTGTAGTGATCCGCCTATTTACAGCCTCCCAAGAGCTGCGATTACAGGTGCGGGGCCACCATGCCCAGTCTCAATTGCTGTCTCAGTATGCCCAGGGGCGGGGCCGGGAATCTAACCCCTGGCCCTTGCACATGCTTGCAGGCGCTGTAATCTTCCTTAAACAAGACTGTGCCCTCCTCTTGCCCATTTCCCATCATTTTCTGAAAACCCCTAATGACAACAGGGGGCTGTGTGGTCAGCAGGACATGAGCATCTTATTAGATCAGGTGGCTTAACATCCAGGCCACATAGGGAAATTGGGCTGGGGAGGAAGAGCAGGGGGCCATAGGAGGCTATGAGCTTCACTATTGGCTCTGCCTGTTATAAAAACTGGGATCTCGGGAGTTCCCTAAGTGCCGCTTGCCTCAGGCTCCTCCCTAGCAGCATCAGCAGCACCACTCACCATGCCAGAGAAGCTCACCCTCACCAGGTCCTGGCTGCAAGGGAGTCAGGTCATCACAGTGATTCTGGGAGGAGCTGATGCATTGCTATGGCAAAGCACTTGAAGGACACAAAGTGCACAGGGTCGCTCAACACTGGTTTTCTCTGGAAAAGTTCTTTCAAAGCTTCTCTGGCAAAGTATACTGTTGCAAACTCTAATAAGCAAAATACCTTTATCTCACAAACAAATGTGAATAGTTGCCACCACCAGTAAATGATCATCTCCCCTATATTCCTGGCAATAATCTTGTCTTCTTAGGTTTCTTTAGCAGTGGGCATACTCAGGTTCATTTATTCATCACCCAGCAATTTAGCACCTACTATGGAACAAACATTGTGCTGCATACTGAAGTCAGGATGCTTTATTTCCTGGCAAATTAAAAACATCCCTGTGCTCCAGGATTTCACAGTCATAGGGGAGATATATCAAGGCAGCAAAGAGAGGCATCAGGGAAATAACTCCAGGGTGACACAGTAGTGCATAGAAAAGGATCTGATTCCAAAACAGAGACATGTATCATTGCAAAGAAGAACAAGATCAGAGAATGGAAGGTGTGAAGGGAAAGAGAAGTGGAAAAGACAATCGAGATGTGTTATGGGCATGCACTAACTCCCCCACAAGGAATATCATCATTGTGGGCTGCAGGCATGTACCAACAAAAGTAAAATAAAATTGAAAGTAGGAGGGACAGAAACAAGGTTTCTTACAGAAGCTGACACTTGCCTAAGCCTTGAAATGTCAGGAAGCAGAAGCCCATAGGCAGAGGGAACAGCAGTGTGTTCATGACTTGTAATGGTAACTGCTGGGAAATTGGGAAAGGGGAGGCCCACAGTGGGAGCAAGAAGGGCCAAGGGTGTTGGATCTTCCAGTGAAGGCAGTGGACATCAATAAAATGGTGACATTTTCAGTCTGCAAATACAACTTAAATGTGCAAGGGGTCTTGAGCAAAGGAGAGGAGGAGCCAAGGAAGCTAGTGTGGTTTCAGATTTTTTACATTAAGCCAGGATTGTCTAAATTTTGAGTTTCAATGTTCAGAACATGGTTACAGTGGCTTACTAATGTATGTCACAGCTCTTCAATGATAGGAAAATAACTGACCAAAGACACCAGTGACTGAACACCAGCTCCAAGCCATGCTTCCTCCCAGTAGCTGCCAGCCGGGCACAGCAGGGACACAAAGGCTGCCCCTGGGGAGGTCTGGGACCCAGCCCTCCATGCAGTCCTCTTGAGCTTTCTTTAGGCTCTACAGGGCCTTCTCTTTGTCACTTTTACTCTGGGTCAGCATTAACACTGCTATCCAAATCTCTCTCAGCCTCCTCCAATCTTTCCCCATTTTCTCTCGTAAATATTTCTCCCAATAAAGTCTTTGTACAAATTATCCTACATTGGCATAGCATGAATTATTAAACAAACACTCCCTACATGAATACAAAATTGTAGATGATTTTAAATTAGGGATATGTTTTATTATTCTTGCTTTTATCCTAGTTCCTGTGAGAAGACAGACTCACATTTTTGAAACAATGAGTGAAGGTATAAGTCAACCTAGAAATGATCATCAAACAGTGGTTTTTCTCATAGTTCAAGGTCATATGGGAAATTTTGAATAATGCAGTGAAAAATCTGGGATGCTATATGCCTTTGCTAAGTTCGAAGCTCTACCATAGATGGCATCTTCTATAATATAATTGGAACCAATATTTTAATTGTTTAACTATAAAAATATTCAGTTGAAAGGGGTGATATAAAATGATGCATATGTTAATAATTTATTATGCCTCAGATTTTTTATGTGCACATACTTGTAATGTTTCACTGAGTTAAGAACTTGTTGCCTAGTGTATTTTCCTCAGGGAATTCTCTGTTCTTTCTTTTCACGAAACATTATATAGCACCTATAAATTGTGGCTGTGATGACTTAAAGGTGAATTGGAATTTGAGATGAATTCCCACCCAGGCTTTATTATTTTCCCCTAACTAAGTGAATTATTTTGCCTACGTCAAGTGTAGAGGATTTGCGCCTGTGTGCACACATGTATAACGTGTGTTCCTGGAAGAGGTTCCACTTCTCCTGTCTCCTCCCAGCTGACACAGCTTCAGGTATGGAAAGCCCTGCTGACTGCTTCCTCCCACGTGAGAACAGCAAGGAAGCAGGCCTGTGTTGGGGCAAAGAAGCCAGGAGGCCTCTATCACATAATTATTTCCTCTCTCCTGTAAGTTCAAGCTGTCCGCAGAACAGATGCATTTTCTGCCTCTCCAGAGGGATGTTTCCCATCTGTATGGGCAACGAGACCAGTTGCTGCGATCTGTTGACAATGACACAATGACAGCTGTGAAACTCTGTGCGGTGCATTCCGAAGTGTGTAGTGGTGACAGCACTAGCATCCACATCCCCATCTTGGTTCTATCATTAAAAGCACTAACATTTTAAGTTAATGTCTAGTTAACTTAACTCTGGCTGCCCAGTCCTGTGTTCTAGTTCAGGAAGTAACAATGCATTGGCCTTAGCAATCTTTACAAAATTTTCCAAACTGGCGTGAGTAGAAACAGTTATTTTCAGAGCCAGGTGTGGTGGAATACATTTATAATCCCAGCACTTGAGAAGGAAGTGGCTTGTGCTAGAGGCCAGCCTGAACTTTATAGACTTTGTCTCAGAAAAACTAAAATGAAAATAGTTATTTCCGCAGGCTTTTAAAATTTAAATTTCAATTTTAAAAAAGATTTTGGAGACATCTTAGTATGTGTTTCAGGCTGACCTTGAAATCACTTATGTAGCCCTGGCTGCTTGGAACGCACAGTGATCTTCCTGCCTCGGCCTCGGATTGCTGGGATTACAGGCATGCACCACCACACCCAGCAATCACAGGCATATTTTATGAATTATATAATAATTAGCAAAATTAGCTAATTGCAAGAACAGATACATTATGTAAACATACTTGAGAAGCTCATTACCGACTCTGGTTACACATTCCCTGCCGCCCACAGGGGACGGAGTGCAAGGGCACTCGGCCTTGAAGCAGCCCACCCACACCCAGGCTCAAGACGAGGAGCTTCTGCAGAGGAAAAGTATAGCACTAGCCAAACGGGTGAGCTGCTTGAGTGGAGGTTGGTAAGGAGAGCTTAGTTGAGTTTATATGACTACATTATTCGTCTGCATAATAAGATTTGAAATCCCACTATCTGAGGTTCTCATTCAGAATGTGTCCTATATACACTTGGGAATAGATTACACATAGGTCAGTGGCTCTAACTTGATTTTCTTTTGGTCAGAAATTGCTTTTCATATAGAATTTCCCCTGATAGTCAGCTTGTTTGAACCACTAGAATTCTCTTTAAACTTGCAGAAGGGCTTTTGCACCGGTTATTCACATTTCTCCTACCACTTAGGATTCCACGCCATGCCATCTCCTGTCCCTTCCTCTGCGTTTGCCCTTTGCCATGTTGAGTCTTTTCTTCTCCGTCAGCTCCACCCTTGAGCGCTTCAAACATATTTCACTTTAACACTCTGGCTTTCAGATGGTGCCCTCCAATGTCCTCCTCACTCCTAACTTAAAAAGCTGACCACTTTGCTGCCCCCTCCTCCCCCAGCCTTTCTGTGGTTGTTGTTCTGGGTCTCCTTGGTACAGCTCATCTTCCTCATTATTCCATTGCTCTAACCATACCTGAGTGTGTAACTTGGATCCTGTCTTAAGCAAGTCTTTTTTTTTTTTTTTTTTTTAGCACGCCTTTATTTCTCTGTGACAGTGATCCGAGACGTCCTGTGCCTGCCTCAGGCTGGCACTAAGCCTTTCCTTCTCCTATGCTGACTACCCTGTTCCTTCTACCTGCCAAGGGCATCATGTCCAGGAGACAAAGATATTCTTCAGTCAGATGCCCAGATCCAAACGTTACTCACTATATGAATTTGTACAAAATGCTGCTT
>NDGN011458822.1:0-11474 GCA_002564285.1 Tympanoctomys barrerae | reverse complement strand
GAACCACAGCATCCTGAGCCTGACTGCTTTGTTTCAGCAGGCACTTAAACACCTGAGCTAATAATGGACAGGCCCCCAAGAATAAAGGAAATGAGAACACAGGACACCTGATTGTGGGTTCAGGAGGGAACGCCCTAGAGCAAGTTTGCAAAAGGGATCAAGGTGGCTCTGGGCACGGGGTCTTCCTTCCCAGCCCCCTCCTGGGGCCAGTAGCCTAGGACCAGCCCTATCACTCACAGGCAGTTCAGTTCTCTGTGCACCTGTTGCTGCAGTTGTGACAATCACTGCCCTCCCTCCAGCCGCCGTGGTTTGCCTCTGTGGGCGATTACCAGAAGAGACACCTGCGTGCCCAGGCTTTTGCCAGGCTGTGGTGAGGCACCCATTCTCATGGCCTCCCACCGCATGCTTCTCTGTTGTCATGGATTCCCCACAGCTTCCAGCTTCCCAGGGAAATTAAGTCAAGTGGCTGCAGCCAAACTCCTTCTCGGCTCTGCTGGCAGGATGTCCTCTTGGGATAAATAATCTATCAGCTTCCGCAGCTCAGTCAGAGAGCAGGGCTGCTGCCCCTGCGCGTCCTTCACTGTGTGAGGGCAGTGAAATGTTTGCTCCCTGTCTCGCAGGACTCGCTGTTTTATTGCTCATGAGCTCATGCTCCCTGACCCCTAAGAAACTACAGATGCAAGGAAAACATCTTTCACTTCCCTTAAAGCAGAACCCTTCAGTGCTTTCTGCTGGGGGCACTCCCTGGAGCGGAGTCCTAGCCTTTGAAGAATTTCCCCACTCCGCTGGATTTATGTCATGCTAAGCCAGTGGAAGACCCCAAGGTTCTCAGGGGCACTTTGCTCCAAGTCCTCTCTAGCAATGGTAGATTTGTTCATGGAGGAGTCTGATCCTGGGCAGGGATCAAGTTGTCCTTTATCCTAGGTCCACAGAGCCTACCTGCCCTTGGATGTGGGGTGGGATACTAGAAAAAGGTCAAGATGTGGTCCATGTCTTTGAATAGTTTATACCTTCTGGGGAAGCCCTCAGTGGAAAGCATATGAAAGTTGATGGGGGGAAAGACCAAGGGCTTTTTTTTTTTTTTTTTTTTTNTGGCAGGGTCTCACTATGTAGTTCAGTCTCGTAGTGATCCTCCTGTTTTTAGCCTTTCTAGTGCTGGGACTACAGGTGCATGCCACCACGCCTAGATTCTATCCCTGGCTCAGTGCACCTGGGGGCTGGGCCAAAGCAGCATGTGATGCCAGGGACCAAACCCTGGCCCCTGTACTTGCCTAAGTAGGTGTTTAGTCCACTGAGCTATCTTCCTGGCTGCACCATGTGATCCTTTAAAATTGTGAGTATCTGTCTCCACCGGATAGCTATACACATGTCGCATGAGTTGATGTTGTGCAGGTGGGTGTCTCCTAGACACCTAGCCTGTGAACCCTGCTTCTTCTCCTCTGACCTGACTCTGTTCAACCTGTATTGATTGCAAGTATCAACCCTGATCTGGGGAGAGGATGCCACACTGGCATTCCCGGGACTCCGTAGCTTTCTTTCCTCATCTCATGGAGATTAGACTTTTCTATGTGGTTGTGAGAAGTGGTACAGATGCAAGGGGACTGTGGAGACCTGGGGAGAGCCTGTGCTCCTCCCAGCACAGAGCCCGCCTGTAGAGCTGGAGTCCAGGGACACCCAGGTCATGAGAGCACACTGGGTGGGCTTCTGGGTCCACCCTGCTGTCACCCTCTGAGGAGTGGCAGGTGGCCTGACACTGCAGACATATTGAGAAGAAGTAGCAAGGGCCTCTAGTCCAGGGAGGCTTGAGGTTTTGCTGCAAAGAGAGGATCTTCCCCACCAGTTTGGGAAAAAGATTGGCAGAGGCCCTCAGATGCTCCCAGACTGTTTGCCAGCTCTGGGGCACCTGGCAGATTTAGGGTTCGTGCCAAGAAGCAGGGCTGAGTGATCTGGGCTGCCACGCTGAGTAGGGAGGTGTGCAGAGGGGGGCTGTGGCCAGGAGATGGGGCCAAGGTCCCACTCACATTCAGATGCTGACCTCGTCTCGGGCCCATGGCGGAACCTCCTGTGTGGTTCCTTCAGGACTAAAGAGCTCCAGAAGACAATGACATTGCCCTTTCATCCTGCCTGCCCCATTCTCTCCTTTAACCCCTCTGGTGGGCACTGGGTCTTTTTGCTGGGCCTGTCACCATTTCTCAGAGGCGTGGCCTAGCAGGGCTGTCCCCTCCCCTTTGCACGCTCTCCAACTCCTCTCTCATGGGTGACATTCTGGGCACCTCTGCCTTCCAACCTGCTGGTACAAGCCTGTCAGGCCCGGGACAGAAATGAGATGCATTTCATCCTCTGGGAACTTGGTAACTTCTATGAGCAAACTACACCACCCATACTTTGGGAGATGCATAGAAGAATCATTACAAACAAAGCAAATTTGACCAAAGAGCCAGCTCCAAACATCCCAGAGAAATTGAATTGTGCTTACAGGTTTGAGGAGAGCTGTGTTACTTAAGTCCTGTGGAGTTATTTGAGCCAGAATTCCTGGAAGAGGGGATCTTCAGAAGAGTGGGCCCAGAAACTTCCACAGATATAGTGTTAATTGGAGTAATCCTGTGCCCGTCACTTGTCACTCTGTCCCTCTGGCTGGGTGACTTCTCAAAGGCTTACCTCCCAGCTGAGAGTGGTGATTCCTGGCAAGCAGTGGCCAGCCACCCACTGTCCTCTCCAGACACTGGTGAGAACTTCATCTCCGACCTCACAAACTGAGAGCTCAGCAGTGGTTGGTCGAGCTGTGAGCTTACATGGGGAAGGACATGCACTTGGCCCTTTCCCCTTACACCTTCAGTTCTACAGAAGCTGACCTGCTGGGTCTACTTTGGGGATTCTTGGTCTTCATAGTTAAGCAACTATATAAGTTGTGTCCCAAGGCAAGATCAGATTCCAAGGGTTGCTGATGCGACACTATCATAACATAACATTGATTGCACATTTCCAAATTATTCCAATTCTACAACTGAAGATGGCCCAGCAGCTTTGTTCCAGAGCTCAGCCTTGCTCCAGCCACACCTTTGGCAACTGCTGTAAGCAACTGGGACCACAGAACCTGGAAGGTGCTACTCAGTGGCACAGGCTGGTTCCTGTGCCTAGGCCGGGGATACCTAAGGCTTTGTGTATCACTTAGACCATCAAGGCAGGTGGTCCTGTGTAAACTTCAGTGGCTAAGGTGTCTCACTGTGCCCCACGCTGAATGCCTGGTATGGACCCCTGGCTGTTGCGTAGGCCTCTACTGCTCACTCTCTTGCTCTTTCTCTCTGCAGGGCACCATTTGCCACCATGTGAGTGCTGTTGATTGTTCTTATTTGGTTGTCATGAAACCACCTGCAAAACCCATCTTGTTTGGACACCAGCTCTGAAAGGGAGCCTGGGTGGCACTGTCACTTTCTCTGGGTCTCCCTGTCCCCTTTCACTTTCTACCCCTTGGACAGGATCACACAGCAGTCTCTCCATCGGGTCATCCCAGGCTCCCATGCAGAGCCATTTTAGTCCCTTTAGCCTGACTTTGAAAGTCCTCTCTCATGTGATGCCAAATACGTCTCAGAGAAGCTGTCCTGCATCCGTCCGGCCCACTGCCACCTCTTCCGTGGTGCTTCTTTCCCTGGTACTTCTACCCCATCTGTGGCTGGGCATTGGATGACCTCTCTCCACCCAAATGACGTACTCCATGACTGACTGGTGACAGCTCCTCATGTCACTGTGTGTGTCAGTGCCAGATACGGGCCATGGCCTCAGCAGGTCCTCAGTGATGCTCTATGGACAGCCCTGACTCCTCTCCAGGCTGGAAGGACCACTACCCCAGGGCCTGCCACACTGAGTGCTGTCCACACACCATTCCTGCAGGGGACCCTTGGCATCCAGGCAGCTGAGGGAGAACCGTCTTTGTTTGTTGTGCAGTGCCCTTTGCTCCGCCCTGGCTCACCAGGGAAGTATGATCACAGCTGAGCTGGGATTCTGGAAGTGTCCACACAGTCCTATGGGGAGGGACTCAGGATGTTGCACAGACCTAGGAGAGATATAGGCTGGACATGGGTAAGGGATGAAGATGGAAAGTCGGAAAGGTCACAACTCTGGGTAAGAACATATTGGTGAGGGACAGAGCGCCATCTGTGATTTGTCATGGACAACTAGGTATACCTGTTACTAATCCATGAAGTCTTATCATTTGTAACTCTATCTCACCCTTCTTCCTAAGATGAATAAAATGGTCACCAAAGACAAGGGCAGGGTAGAAAGTTAGTGACATTGTCATCCTATCCCATCATTCTCTGCTGTCCTTTACATGAGGGACAAAGTCAGTTAACAACACAACCAGGAGTCAGGCCTTGGCCAGTCAGGCCATCACATGTATTCTGATCAGCCAGCTGCCGTGCAGATGCTGGGATTTAGCCTACAAAAGATTTAGGGGCCTTTGTGGCGTTTAATCCATGTCTTCAATACCAATCCGACATCCTGCTCTCCACCAATCCCAGCCTAAGACTGAATGAAATCTTAAGATGTCTTAAGCATCAAAATGAATCTGGTACTCCTGTAAATGTAATTGTAAATAAAAACATCAAATGAAACACAAATTTAGGACTGTCCTCCAAGAGTCCAACAGTATCCTTTGTGTTTGTGTCACATGTCTAGCTAGTACAAACCCGTCTCATCGCCCTGTTCAGCAGGTACACACAGGTCAGGTTAGCTCTTTATGGGACAGTCCAGTCCTCTCCCAGCTCCAGCCCCTGCAGTCCCCAGGGGTCCCTGCCTGATCTCTTTTGGGCACGTCCCAGGCCCATACCCCAGGTAGGTCAGTTCTGTCCAGGTGGCTTTGCCAGTGGGAAACTAATGCTAGGTGTTGAAAGCTAGTGGCCTTCCCAGACAAACCTGAGTCCTGCTGGAGTTTGGGATTTCCACAGCTGCACAGAGGTCTTTGTTTTACAACTTTGAGGGAGGCTGTGCTGGGGTCTGGCTCCCTGGGTCTCCTCCCGGAAAACAAGGAAAAGTAAAGACAGTTCCTGCTGTCAACCAGAGATCTCTGGTGGTGTCCTGGCCGGGCTGCCTCCTGTTATCAGTAAGTGTGTGTGTGTGTGTGTGTGTGTGTGTGTGTCTGTTGGAACAATGATAGGATCACATCAGAAGGTGAATTTCGAAATCTTTGAATTGTACTGAGCTATCTCCCCAGAATTGTATGATAAATAGTATGTAAATATACATGCAGGGACCTCTAGGCCTATAAGCAAATGAATATTCAATGACATGCATTTGCTATTACTTGAAGCATTGTGGATTCTCCTTTGGGAACACATTCAGATTTCTTTGATTGCTGTGTATCTGCTTGTCAAAGGACAATTTCCCACTGAGCTCCAGGGGCTAACAGTCCTCACACTTTTGTGCAAAGCAGTCAAAGTAAATGCAAATAACTCTAATGCCCTGCCTCAGGGAGGGGAGTTGAAGCAGTGGGATGGGTGAGGGTGGAGAGAGGCAGAGCTTGGGTAGGCAGGATGGTGCAGAGGCTGCAGAATTCAGGGGAGGGGATCTTTAGCTCCTCCCAAGAGCAGATGGAGAGCAAGCTGTCTTCAGAGGTGGAAGACAAGGGCCTGAGGAGCGGGAGAAGAGAGGGGAAGAAAGAACTGTGGGTGTGGAGTGGAAGGGGGAGGCTGTGGCCAGACTGGAGGAGGCGCTGTTAGTCAAGCATTTGGCTTCAATGAGTGAGGTTTGGAGGTAGTTAGGTCAGGGTTTGAATCCTGATTTTCCTGATTTTGTCATTTATTATCTATGTCACCAAGTACAAGCCATACTTTTCTAAATAGTCTATTCCACTATTCAATAGAGACAATAATAGGGCTCTCTTTTAGAATTGTCAGGGACAAACCATTACACAATAATTAAAATGACACTGGGCTGAGGTTTGGTTCATGGCAAAACATCCCAACAGGCTCAACATTCGTAGCAACCACAAAAAACTGAAAAATAAGTATGATTTTAAAAAATAAAACAAACCACACAGCTGTTCATCTGGCCACAAGCCCTCAGTGAAGGTAACTTAGTGTCCCTTTTATCACGAAAAGAAAATACCAAGAGAAACCCAATGACAAACTCCCTTCACACTAGCGCGGCCAAGTTGGGTCCAGCAGCACTCACTGAGTGCCATCACTGGCTAGAATTACTACTCTGCAAAGACCAGGTAGAAGGACACAATGGCCCACAGTCGGACAGGCAGCCCGAACGACCCAGAAGACATGGAGCCAGGGGGCGGCACTGGGGCTGGCTCAGGGGCTAATAGTCACCCACACCTTTGTGCGGGTTGGGCAGCAGGAGGAGGAGAGAGCCAGGCCTGGGGCCCTCTCCGGAAGTGCTTTCCTTATTGAGAGCTGGCACCAGCAGGTGGGTCTGGGGCTGGCGGGAGGCGGGGGCAGAGAAAAGGATGGGGACAAAGGGGTCCTTTCTAGGGAAGACTCCGAGTGTGTGGGAGTCCAGGTGAGCACCGTGCTGCTTCTCCCTGCTCCCACAGCAGGATCTGAGAAGCCCGCTGAACACTCACAGCAGCCCCTCAGGGCAGCCTCTGGCTTCTCCTGGGGCAGCCCATCTGGCTTTCTATCTTGTCACTCTGTTTCCTTTATGACACCTACCATTTCTGAGCTTATATTTGTTTGCTTGCTTCTTCTTGTATTATTATTAGTATTATTACTGTACTGGTGATTGAACCCAGGTCTTTGTGGTTGCTAGGCAAACACTCTACACCTATTTATATTCTCAGCTCTTTAAAAATTGTAGTTTGAGACAAGATCTACTCTGTGAGCTGCCCAGCCTAGGCTCAGGCTCGCTGTTCTGCGCCAGCTTTCTGAGAAGCTGGGACGGCAGGCACGCACACCGTTGCGCTCAGCTTGTTTACTCACTCTGGCCTCCTTTCCCTGCTGCAGTGGAGGGTTCATGAGAACCCGCACCTTGTCCAGCCCGCTCCTCTCTGCATGCTTAGCATATAGTGGGCTTAAATAACTGTTTGTTGACTGACTTTGAGTGAAGACCAGCAGAAGCTGGCTTTGGAGCGGAGACAGATCTGACCCATTGATTTGATCTTAGATTAGCTCTCGAGGACAGAGACCAGTTTTCTTCTGTTACCTTCCTTGGCCACCCACCAAGTTCTGGACACAAAGTGGAGTGCTACAAATGCCTTAAGCAGGTGACTGGTTGACTTATGCCTAGTCCAGTCGGTTGGACAGAGAAGTCTGGGTGGAGAGAAAGCAGTATGAGGATCATGGGTCTGGAGGGCAAAACAGAAAAGGAAAGCATGGGGGTGGGGAGGTAGCTCAGTGGTCTAAGCGCCTGCCTGGCAAGGGCAAGGTCTCAAGTTTGATCCCTGGTACCACACCGTGTGACACCAAAACTGGGTATGGTGGCATATGCCTCAAATCCCAGTACTGGGGAGGCTGAGACAGGAAGATCACTATGAGTCCCAGCTGTGTAGTGAGACCCTGTACCAAATGAATAAATAAATAAAAATTTAAAAAAGAAAAGCATAAGAAATTACTTTTATGTAAGGGGTTTTATTACTGTGACATACCAGGGACCCACATATTGACAGTTATTTTTAGTGTTGATAAGTCTAAATGTAAGGAAATGAGCTCACTGGGGCGGACCCGGGATTTTCAGCCCAGCAGCTTCCCACTGCTTTGAGGTAGAGGCACAGGCCAGGTTCTGCTGGCGCCCACTCCAGGGCCTATGGGATATTTGCAAATCATTTAGCAGCACCAAACCCCAAGAGCTTGCTCTGCCGTTGTCTAAGATGATGGTGACATGCACCGCCGAGATCTGGGATGTGTTTTGACAACCAAGTGGTTTCCCCAGCAAGCAGCCAGCTCCTAGGACACAAGTGCCACCAGTCTCTCTGCAGCCAGAGATGCCCAGGGCTCCCCTGCAGGGCACACACATCCGGCATCACTCTGAGAACTTCATTTGTGCTTGTCGCCAGGCTCCCCTCAGCACAGTGCAGATCAGGGCTCAGCCCCCCTCGCCTTAAGTTTTCTTACTTAAAGCCAGCGAAGCCCAAGCATAGGGGTGCTTGCCTGTAACCCCAGCACCCTGGGGGGCCGAGGCGAGAGGATGAATTGCTTGAGCCCAGCCTGAGCAACTAACAGACTTAGCAAGATCCTGCCTCAAAATAAAACTGTGCTAGAAGTAGAAGTAGAAGTGAGAATGCTCTTGGCTCAAGCCCAGCTCTGAGGAAGAAAAAGAAGAAGGAGAAAGGGAGCAGGAAGAAGAGGAGAGGGGAAAAAGAATGCCCAGTGAGCTTACAGTACAAACTCTCAGAGACCTCAGGAATGTATGTCTGGAAGCTCTGCTAAGAAACCAGAAGTGAGCCAAACACCATGTGTGGGGCCAGAGAAGGCAGGACAGGAGACAACCGAGTTCAGTGGGGGCACCACCATGAGCAAGAGGAGGTCACAGGGGGGTTCTGCTGCTACTGCCACCCCCCACTTGCTGAGTACCGGCTGTGTGCTGTGCACGCACAGGCATTTTCTATGCACTGTCCCCCCACTGAAATAATTCTTTCTTGCCAATGAAACTTAGAAGGGAACCCCCAATCTGCACACTGACAAATGGGCTGATCTGGATTCGAACTCATGCTCTCTGCTTCCTCTCTGTGAGTCTCTTGCCCCTGCATTGGTGGGTGATCAAGGCAGGGAATGAGGACAGACACTGAGGTGGAGGTGGGGCTAGCAGGGGTGAGGTTTGGGAACAGTGAGGCAGGACCATGCACATTCCAGAGGCAAAATGGCATAGGGCTGTGGGGAATCCAGCAGCAGCCTGAGGGACCTGGAACCAACTGAGGCCACCTCTTAGGGTTGCACAGCAGGCTGCTTTGCCACATGCTCCTACTGTGAGATGCCACCTTCTCTGGAGGCTCAAAGCAACGGCACCACTCAACATTGGACTGGAAGCTCCACAAATATAAGCCAAAATGAACCTTTCCTTTTATAAGTCAACTGCCTCTGGCATTTTATTATAGCAACAGAAAACTGATTAACATACCTTCTAAGAAAGTCAGGGCTCCTAGCAAAAGACAGAGTTACTCTGAGCAAGAGAGAGAGAACCAGTGCCTATGACTGCTCTATGCCAGGTGACACACAGCAGGGGCTAGAGCAAGGGAAGGGCTCTGGGGAGCCTGCTTTCCTGCTATTTCTACATCTGAGGAATGGCTTTAGCTTACAGAAACTGTGCTGATGGATCTGACAACTATGCTCAGGGGTTCATACCATCAGACAACCTCAAATTAGAGGCCATTGGGGTTGATAGGCACCTTAGTGTTCTATTGTAGCAGCATTCTCAAATTTCAGTGTGTATTGAGAATCATCAATGACGCTCACATAATCTGTGGTTGGACCCTCTCCTATAGTTTCTGTCTTAGGAGGCCTGGGGAGTCTGCATGATTAGTTACAAATCAGTTGGTAGAAACAGGAACTGACTGTTGTCTGATTAAACTTGTACAATGCTTAGTCTTGATTGTCCACTTGATGGGCTGCAGGATGCCTAGCAGATTAGTAACACACAGTGCTGGTGTGTCAGGTGGGTCCTGAGAGCATGAGCTGGAGGCGCATCTCTTGTCCTTGGCTCCTTCCCCTTGGATGCTGTTCCCTTGCTGTTCCCCGGAAGTCATGATTTGAGTAATCCTCTCCTACCCCGTCCTGCTGCCTTGCAACCAGCCAACCATGGACTGAAGCCTCTGAAACCATGAGCCCCAAATGAACCTTGTCCCCTATACATTGCCCCAGTAATGGAAAGCTTCAACTACAGTTACAGTCAGACTCATCCTTGGAGTTTATACTCTGGAGCATAAGAGGCCACCCAGACTGCACAGAGGGCCATTTGGCCAGTCTGGTTACTAAATGCCCCATCTATGTGGGGCTTTATGGTGTCAGTCACATGTTCTACACCCACTTGTTTCCTCAAAACCTTTCCCCAACTGCCTTGTCACCAGTCTTCTGGTTTTGTCTCTACCATGTCCTTAGCTATGGATCCAAGCTATTGTCCCTTTCCTACAGTTATGCAAATGCCCTTATTTTAATTCTCTTTCTTTCCAAGACAAATGAATAACAATAGATATGTTTTGGGCTTATAAAACAGTGTCTGTGTGTACTATTACATGTTCAATCTTTTCAAAAGTTGGTTTTCCTTTATTTTTTCCATTTGTGTATTTGGTACAGGGCCTCACTACACAGATCAGACACATGGTGATCCTCCTGTTTTCAACCTCCTCAGCTCTGGAATTACAGGCATATGCCACCACACCTAGACTCTGTCACCGGCTCAGCCCAGGGGCAGGGCTGGCATGGCATGTGGGACCAGGGCAGGCATTTGTCCGCTGAGCGATCTCACCAGCCCTGGTTTTTCTTCTTATGATTCCCATTTTATCATTTCCCCCTGAGGAACTTGAAATACAGAGAGATTACTGCATACCCAAGTCCTGGAGCAACTCATAACTTTCCTAGGATTTCCCCTGAGGCTTTGTGGCACCAAAGATTGTGCCTTTTTAATGCTGTGCTTCAACTCCTTCTTCGAAGGGCTCGGAATGTGTGCATGAACGCAGACTGCACCTTGTATCAGGTCTCTCTCCCCAGATCTGCAGGGATGTCTCCTGTTTCCAAGATGCCCACTTGGTTGCTTTACTCTAGATACTCACTATCAGTTGCCCTCAGTCAGGCATCGTCATGGCCCACATCCTCAACCCTTCAACAAAGTATTGTCTGTAATGGTGATCATGTGAGCATCATTGCTGGATATAACCAGGACCTTCACTCAACAATTATGTCAGAGAACCTCTTCTTCCCAACTCTCAAACCTGCTTCCTTGAATATGTAGAAAAAAAATATAACTTTCCTTCTTGTATCCTGCAAGGAGCAAAATCAAAACTATTCCCTCAGTCACCCACCACCTCTAAGCAGACCAGTTAGCTAATAGAAGTAGTCCTGATTAATGCTGAATTCCCGTCTGGTGACTCAGTTGCGAAGTGAACTGGGTGTTAAATGAGGAACTGTATATAGTGTGTATAACAATATTCAGAACAAAGAAATGCTCAAAAGAAACCCCAAATTGATGACTTTGCTTTTATTTGCATAACGTAGGCACAGGACTACAATGTGTAACAGAACAAAACTATAGTAGTGTTCTGTACACTACAATCAGCAGAAATCACAGTACTGTGCTATAGAAGAAGCCACCCCAGGGGTGCACTGCCACTCACCTCCCTGCCTCAGGAGCCTGAACGCAGCAGGTCGTAAGTGATAGGATCTGGCCCTAGTATAAACTGCTGAATTATTATGGTGGTCATCTAACATGGCTGAAGCCCTTCAAACAACAGCCCATCTTCCCCAAGACCACCTCCCACTTCCTTTCCAACTCAGCCCAGGGTGCAATTTCCTTTTACCCTTCCTGCCACCTCAGGGAGGCCC
>NDGN011458814.1:0-16580 GCA_002564285.1 Tympanoctomys barrerae | reverse complement strand
TGCGTGGCATTTTGTCCCAGCAATGAGAGAAACGTAACCAAGACAGTGCAAAGTCATGATTCACCCATCCACCTGTCGGGGGCCAGACGACCCTCCACGACTGCTTGTGACACGTGTGTGTTTGCTGCAGGTGCACTTTCTGGTTGAGGAAATAAAAGGATCATAACGAGCAGAGAGCTAATATTGACGTGCCTGAAGCCCCATCATGGACTGTTGCACAGGTCGCACACTGCTCAAGAAAAGAGGCGCCGGTGATGTACGTGAAAACATAAAAGATAATTCTTAGTGTTGGTCAGGGCCCAGGGGAGATGATCCTGGGTGGCACCTGGAATGGCTCCGGTCCCCGCAGAGCAATGATGACCCTTAGGCTGCTTCCCTTCCCAGGTAGAGTTTTAGGGGCCTTTATTCTAGGGTCATCTGAACGGTCAGCCAAAGGGTGCGGAGGTGGCACACGGAGGTGCCCCTGCAGCCCTCTGCTGTGAGCCTCTCACCTGACCTCACCTGAGCAAATCCACTTCACAGCAGCTTCAAGCGCTACCACACGAGCCTTCAATACCCAGATAGCAAGTTAATGGCGCAAAACTAAAGTGCGATTGCTGAAAGTCAAAAAGCATTCATTTAGGATGGAAGTGGCTTGCAACATTCCAGCCCACAGAAGCCTGATGGAGAAGGCTTCTTGCTAGTAGTTCTGAGAGGTGAGTGAAAGCAGGCAGAATTATTCCCGGCCTCCCTGCTCCCCGAGGTACAGAAGCCGTTAAGAAGGTATCAACCCCAGGGCCAAGGCTTTGTTTTGAGGGATTCCATAAAGTGTTCAAAGTGAGAAATGGCGGTCCCTGCCCCAGAGGAAGCGCCTCTCAGGCCATGGTGCGAGTGCCTCTCGGGAGTGTCTCAGCGTCCCTCGGTGATGAGGACCCTGCAGGAGACAACCGGGCTTACCTGCTGGGAGGTCACGAGTCAGAAGGGATAGCTGTGGGGGAGAAGGGCATGAGAAGGCTGCTTCCTGCAGCTGAAGGCAAGCCTGTTGATGAGCACTGTGAGGACAGGGGTGGGAGGCGCACAGCCGCCGCCTCCAGCAGCCACGTTGGGACCACAAGCGGGCAAGTCTGAAGGGGGCAAGGGAGAGGGAAGCGGAGGGGCTTGGGGGCTGGGGCTGCAGACCACTTCCTGAAGCTCCACTCCTCTGCGGTAGCTGGTAGCTGACGGTAGCAGCTCCTTTGAAATCGCTGTTACTTATGTGTCAGAGAACTGCGGAGCCTCAATCCCGCCTCCTTGGAAACTTCCCAGGAAAAGTTACTCACTGCTTTTACCCGAAACCTGAAAGACTTCACTATAACATTTATAAGGTCAGCGTTTTAATTATTCAGCTGTGGTCATCCCAGTAATGCAAGCTTCTGACAGCCAATATATCTTGTAGTTTAATACTTAGCACTCCTTCCCCTGGCTTAGGCCACTAGGAATTAATGAACATCAGGACAGCGCTCACCCCAGGCCAGGCAGAAACACATGAGTAGGGTTCAGCCAATCACAGCGCAGAGCTGCCTGATCATGCTACCTCTTCCAGCTAGCTCCTAGTGGAGGAATAAACTCGTGGTCAGTCTCACAGAATAGAGTGCCTGTGAGTCCAGTCCTACTCTTGCTGACATTTAACCCAACAAGCATATGCACCCTCAGCTACACGGTGTAATTCTCAGATTTTTTCCTAGAAAGTGGGTTGCTACCTCCCATGAACTGTTCTCTCCCCTCACCTGCCCAAGGGAAATCCTACCATGGTTCAGGAAGCCCCAGGAGACATCTACAGTGTCGTGGAGAAAGAACACCTCTCTCCTGTATGCCCAGAACTCGTCTCACTTTCATAAAGAAAGTCCACATCCCAGGAAGCGCCTGAGATCCAGGAAACCAGTAATTGGTTATTACCCTGAAATACATCATTGCAAAGCTGCAGAGGAGAGCCTCACCTACTGGCAAATTCTATCCATCCTCACCCACCCGTCTTGCCTGGATTTCACACCCAGGTTCTGGATTCAGATGTGCACCATGTTCCCACCACAACCTCCTCATCCCCACCCACTCTACGAAGGTGGCTGTGAAGCTGCATCATGACCTTGGCCAGTGCCTGGTCTGTGTGGAGCTACCATAGCTGGAGGGTGGAGAGGTACAGTCTGGGCCCCTGGCTGGGATCCGTCCCAGGATTGGATGGGAGCTCTGGGAAATAAATAACAAAAATGATGAAAAGATGAACTATGAACCGACTATGGCTGAGTTACCCGTAGAGGGAGGCCTGGTGTGACTGTGAAGTTTGCACACAGGAAGAACCTTGAAAGGCAAACAAACACCATGAACTGAAAAACTCCTGAACTATACATGCATCCCAAACGATCACATTTCCAGGGGGCTTAGCTCTACTAGCCAAGACAACCCCAACTCATGTCTTAAATCAGACATGGGCTTTAATGTGATGTTAACAAAGAAATCTAAATGATGTATGGCATAAACTGCATATGTTTTATCTCGTTCTTATTAGACCATTGATGGACACATCTCCAGATATTTTTTAAAGGAATTCCTGGAGAAGTAGTGAAGAAAGTGAAAAAAAAAAAAATGACGGCCAAGGTTAGGTTTCAGTTGAATGTCACCTGAGGAAGTAGAGAAGGCACACACTTCAATTTGACAGTATCCTTAGGAAAACTTGAGCTAGTGCAGACGAAGCTGTTTACATGATATAACGTACCACTAAGAAGTCCCCTTGCCACAAAACAAAGCATACTACCATGAAGTAAAGTGGTCATAGCTGGAGGTTAAATCATACGGTTCCAGGACTTTGGTAAAAAAGCTTGTTCTGAACTAATAGCCTAGGAAAAATATTTTCTTTTTTTATGTACTTAGGACAGGGTCTCCAGGGTCTCACTACCCAGATTGGGCTTGTAGTGATTCTCCTGTTTACAGTCTCAATCGCCCCAGGGATGGGGCTGCCTAAGCAGGCGCTTTAGTCTGCTGAGCTATCTGGCTGGCCCAATCTTCTCTAAAAACAATTCACAATGAATTCAATTGCATCTCTCAAGAGTGCTTTGGGTGGAATTCTCAGATGAGATCCAGGGTGACCGGGACTAGAGCTCCCGCAGAGAAGACCCACAAACACCACACTGACCCACACCTACTCATTTTGCCTCTGGCCGCAGAGGGGAAAGCAGAGTTGAGCACACTGCTGCATCCGGGAGGAAGCAAGAGGCGAGGCCCTTTGTCTGTGAAACAGCTAATGCTCAGGAGCACAGCCATGGAAATGTGTGTGGGCAACAATCCTCCTTTTCAAAGTTGAGAAATATGCAAACGCCTTTTAAAAGTAAGAGGGGTTGCATGTTGAGAATGCCAGCTCCACCTCTGGCAGTGTCATCAGCATGCACAGAGGACCCTGGACTGTGTCAACGTGTGGTGACCGAAACCCCGCGCCCCGGGTACACAGCTGTGCTGCAGGTCCACACTCCATTCGAGGAAGTGGGTTCTGCAGTGGAATGTGCCACAGGTCACATGGTGCGATGCTTCCTCCTCAGCCCCTGGCATCCTCCCGCACAGCCCTCTTCCTGTTCTCTCGCCCCACCCACACCTGGCAGGGTGCAAAGAGACGAGTGGGGGACTCTTCAGCCCTGGGCTGGGCCAAAGGCGTGGATAAAAGGCCCTGCAGCATTGCCTGGGTGGGCCACTGAGATGCGGGGACACATCCGTCTCCAGCAGCAGCCCCGGCCTAGACAAATACAGGGTTGACTTAAGTAATGAATACATGTTCTGTAGCAAACCAACCCCCTGCAACTTTAGATTAAAGCTTTATTACCCAACATTCCAGGAATCTTTAAGTGAATCATCACCACCACTTCCCAAATGTGGGCTTGGGAATCTATTACTGTTTCTTCTTTATGCCAGCGAAACAAACATTTACGAGACCCCAGCGTACCCACCTAGTGTGAATCACCCAGTAAGTGGGTTTCGGCCCTGCTCAGAAGAAAGCACTGAGCAATGCTCACGGGGCAGGGCCCTCGCCAAACCTGGTGACACTCCCGTCAGGAAGAGGCGCCGACTCACTTTATGACCCGCTTGATTAGGAATCAAAATCTTTGCAAATGGAAAAGCTTTCAAGGCAGAAAAAAAAATCATTTCTTTTTCTTTACGGGTCATTTACTTTTTTGCATGTTAACAAGAGAAAGCGAGCGAGAGAGGGAAAAAAGCGATCTGACATTTACTCTAATATGTAACTCGGCATAAATATGGATGAGCCTCAGATTCCGTCTCCCTGTGAATACGAAGCGCGTGAGCACACAACGTCCTCCCCGCAGGAGCCAAGGCGGCTTGCGTTGACATCTCTGTCACAGAGCCTTCCTGGAGAGCAGCGCCGTCCCTGGCCAGGTCATCCCGGTGCTCGCCTCTGGCCACATTCTAGGATCCAAGGGGAACGTCTTTAGAAAGTTAGGGAAAAGGTCTAAGGATCCCAAGTGTGAGCCGAATGCGTACATCCTGTGCCCCCAGGAGCTGAGCGCCTTCTCTCTGAGGCTTTGTGTTGGGGTGGGAAGGGACACGGTGACAGGTGGCCACTGCCGTGAAGGACAGTGGACCTCGGCCTCATGATTAGGATCAGCAGCTGTGGATGTAAACATTCTGGGTGTAAATTCCGGATTGCTCTCCTGCCCTGCCCAGTAGTCCGGGGGGAGGTTCTCGGCTTCCCCAACCTTCGTTGTCCTCATGCCTAAAGTGGGGAAACCAAAGATTGCGGGGTGGGTTCAGATAAGGCAGAAGGTGCCACAACGCCGTCCGCGTTGACCACCTCGCGGCTGGCATTCCTTCTGGAAGTGGAACTATCTTAAATGTGTCTTTACTCGTGGATCCCAGCGTTCGTATCAGGCGGTACTGTCCCTCGGAAAAGCACCCGAGAGCATTTTAAGGGAGTTCCCGTCATTTTCCCTTGTGCCGAGCATCTGCAGCGGGTCATCGATTGGGACCAGCGATACCTCAAATCCTGGACTGGTCCACAGGAACGCACCTCAGGGCCATGGTGAAGCCTTTCTGTGTCGTTTTCTCCCCAGAGCCTAACCTTGATAGCCCCTCAAGCCACGTGACCCGACTAAGCCTGCCCTCCTCATCCGCCGTCCTCCCTCGCGCTCTCAAAGCTTAGGTGAAGTCTCTCTGTGGCTAAATTTTATGGTGAAGAATAAAGTTCTGTTTCACCCCAGATTGTCTAGGAATGCAAAACAAAAATTCCCGTCTTCTTGAGAGCAGCAGGAAAATCGAGAGAATGAAGCTGAGCTCTCCCGCCGCAGCTCGTGTGCAGCTTCTTGCCCGAGCGAGCCCTCCACCCCACGGCGGGGCTCGGTTCATTCAGGAGCCGCCAGCACCACCCAGGGAGTACACAGCGTGCTTCAGAGCTCCCGCTTGCTACTGGGCACTATGGGTCTGTGCTACTATATGATGACAAGATTGCACTACTGAGGTGTTGGACAGAGTAGTTTCTCTGCCCCCAAATCTGCTGTGCTCGGTCTCCTTGACCTTTCCTCTGCCTAAGCTAGAATTTTAAAGACACAACGGGTGCACCTTCCAGCAACACACACTGTGTCAGGAGACACGTCATCAGCCACCTCCTAAGAAGGCTGATGTGCACCTTAGGGTGACATCCTCAGCAGCAGGTTACTTGGGGAGACGGTTTTGCACGGAGGATCCATGTAAAGGTATTCAACTGCCACTTCAAGTGTGGTGGATCTGTATCTGATAATACAAGCCCAGACTCAGTTTCTTTCTCCACAAGATGATAAAATTGAATTGAGACTGTCTGCAGGGTCTACCAGTCCCTGGGAGGTCGAGCTGTGTCTGAATTCTGATCTGCTGGGCATCCGTGCCAGGAGATCTGCTGCCCAGCCAGGCGGGGCCAAGTGCTTCAGAGCCCACTCATGCCTGCTTCACTGGGGGACTTCAGATGGGAAGCTCACCCGACTCCAGAGAGTGAAGGAGAAGAGCTCTTTGGTGAGGCATGAGAATAAATCACTAGCTACTCCAGCAGTCTGAGGAGGAAGGCGGGAAGTGAAAGACGCCACATTCAGCAAGTACAGCAAGCCACAGACACTGTAAGCTCCCCTCCCCCACCCCTGGCCATCATTCTTACTTCGCAAGTATGTGGCTTTCTGGTACCAAAATCCCTAATCAGCCTGGTTACTTTCTGTCAAGAAAAATGTCCTGGTCTGTGCAGCCAGTGGGAGAGCTGGGGGTTAAGAATTATCTTCTCTTCTATATTAATGAAAAGCTGAATAAAAAATACCAATACCACTGTTCTCAGGAGGCGGAAGTCTGGAATGTGCCCTCGACCTTCTTGGAGAATCCTCAGGGGGGCTGACCCCCAGGCGCCCAGGATGATCAGCTGCTTCTCCAAGCTTCCTGTGCTGGCTCCTCCTCTTCCTGCCTCACGTCCTGAGTCCACTGCCTGGACACGGGGCTCAGCCCCAGCACTGACCTCACTCTGCTGTCCACCTGTCATACTGCCCTCTGATGGCTGTCATTGTCTTATTGGAGAGAGAAATGCTCCATGTGAGAAGGGCTTTTTAAGAACCATTTCTGTTCTTAGAGCCCCCAGCTGAGTCCTTTACAGCCGTCCAACACACAAGGGAGGAGAGAAAATGGAAATATCACAGCACTACCTACGCGGAACAGAGTTAGAATCGGGCACACGGCAATGAAAAACGTTGTCCATCTGTATGCCCCAAAGAAAAGAGACAACAATTCAGTCATGGAGCAGTTTTTCTGAAGCATAGTAAAATGAGCTACCCATGGCGTGGTTGAGAGCAACATTCACAGCCTGTTGGTAAGGCAAATTTTAGGTGTTAGGCACACATTTCAATGAACATTAACTATTATATTAAACTTGCAAAAGCAGATCTGCAAATATTTATATAGGTGTGGCACAAGAGGCTGAATAAATGCCAACTGTCACTAACATCATCGTCAGCACCATGAATGAAACCCTGTTATTATTTTAGAGATCCTCCCCCATGTTCTACGCATGTACATGAATTATACCCAAGAGCTTCATGTAGAAAGAAATTCTTTCTCAGGGGAAATGGGTGCAAATCCTCTTGCAGCATTCATTGAGGATCAGTGTACATGGGAAAAGAAAAAACTTTACTGTGAAATAACAATTTTTTCCAGAGTTGCCATCTCTACTTAGCCAGGCCAGAAGCAGGATAAACCCGTGAGTCATTCATGTGGACTTAGCACCCACAGCTCCTCCTGATTGGAGACAAAAAAGGGAATGAATCTCAAAAGATGGGAGATGCTTCCTGAAGTATTAGGCTCCTTTTCCTCAAGAGAAAGATAGAATTAAGATTTTATTCTGGGCCAGGGAGATGGCTCAGTAGAATATGCACTTGCCTGGCAAGTGCAAGGGTCTGAGTTCAATACCCCATTCTGACCAAAAAAAAAAAAAAAAAAAGATTTTATTCTGCATTGTAGTTGGCCCCAAGCTCAAGGGGAAAACAGTTGAAAAAAAAATAATGTAACTTGGCCTCTACATCCCAAAGCAGGAAGAGTCAGCGGCATTGCTCATAAGAATTCAGAACTCTGCCAGAGACAGGGTTTATGAAGAGTCTTAACTCACCAACTGTTACTGTAAAATCTGTCATAGCAGTTGGTGGCCCCTAGATGCCTAGTGAAGCCTGTGGTCACCAAAGCGACCTGTTCCGTCCATCTCACCTGGACTAACTGGGCTTGGCTTCTGAGTCAGGCTATGAATGTCTTTTTCAGAATCATTTTTATATTTGTGTGCTTCTGTGTTTTTCTTTGTAGTTCAACCACCCACCTTTCTGGTCTTCTGTATTTGCTGGTAGCTTGTGGACTGCAGGAGTGAAGGGATCATGCGTATTCAATCATCCATGCTAAAGAAGGGGATGAAATGATGAAAAACAAGAAAAGAAACTAGAGGGAGGAAGAAAGAAGAGCAGGAGGAGGAGGAGGAGGAGGGGGAGGGGAAGGAGGGGGAAGGGGAGAAGGAGAGGAGGGAAAGGGGGAGGGGAGGGGGAGGAGGAGGAAGAGGAAGAAGAAGAAGAGGAGGAGGAGAGGGAGGGGAAGGAGGGGGAAGGGGAGAAGGAGGGGAGGAAAAGGGGGAGGGGAGGGGGAGGAGGAGGAAGAGGAAGAAGAAGAAGAGGAGGAGGAAGAGGAGGAGGAGGAAGAGGAGGAGGAGGTGGAGGTGGAGGAGGAAGAAGAAGAATTAGTGTTCCCACCACCATCTCGGTGAAAGAGACTTCTGATGAGCATGTGCAGGAGGTGGGCCGAGGACCTCCTGCCTGCACCATTTGTCTCTGTTTCCAAGCCAATTTCTCATGCCAAGCTTAGCATGTGCACAAACCTGATGAACTCCAAGGACCAGGCTATGTCTGCACTGGGAGAGGAGCCACATATCTATCTGGTCAGTCTGACAGTGGAAGGGAAGAGGATCTGGGCTGGACCTTTGGGGAAATGGCACCACCAAACACTTTCAGAGGGGCCTAGGGGACGGGACCTCAAGAGAGGTGTGCATCACAAGCGATTTGGACATCAGCACTGACTGTGAATCCCATTTCCCCAGGAGGCCACTTGACCGAAGAGCTTCCCATGTCCATCTCAGGGAAGATTCCTTCACTGGACACCTCACAGACCTGTTAAGGCAACACACCGCCTTGTATCTGCAGGGCTCCACAGAACATCCCTGGCAGGGGAGAGAATTCAGGATCTGATGGGCTTTTTTCTGTTTCATGTTTAGTGTGAGGATTTCCCACCTTCCCTTAAGGCCAAATTAATTTACAAGTTAACTGAACCCAATGGCTAGATGCTTTTAAGATATGATGTTAGTAGCTTAATTTTTTATCTTTATTTTTTAAATTTTAAATCTTTTATTTATTTATTTGGTGCATAGTCTCACTATGCAGCTCAGACTTGTAGTGACACTGCTCTCTAAGGATTCCCAGGGCTAGAATGACAGGCATGTACCACCATGCCCGGTTTCGGTGGCTGGCACAATTCACCCATGGTTTCAGGACCAGCGTGGCATGCAGTACTGGGGATTGGACCTGGGTCCTTGTGCTTGCCAGGCAGGTGCTTAGACCACCAAGCTATCTCCCTAGTCCCAAATTTTTACCTTTAATTTAATGACAATAACATTGCTAGGCAAATTTCTTTTTGGATAACAGTTCAAAAAAAGAGGAGCAAAGAAGAAGAGAAGGGGAAAGCTGCCTCACCCCCACATATCAGGCTCTCTGTGTCTGCCTGGGGCAGCATGGACTCCCCGCAGGCGCAGCACCCCCCCCCCAGATGGGAGATGCTCACCTCCTTCTTCATGGATCCTCCTGATGCTTCTAAAAGCCTACGGTATTAGTACCCTGGTTTTATCTTAAGTAGCTCATTGTTCTTGCTGTGCCTTTGAAGGCGTGTCATTACTACTGTTTCAATATTTTTACCAAGTGCATCTCATCAATGAAAAAATGATCTAAAGAAAAATAAAATAAAACCCAGATGATGTTGGCAGATGGGTAACAAACTTGTGCTTTAAGCACGGCCTCAATGCCATCTTCGAGCCGAGCACCAGTATACAAGAACGCTAACAGCGTGATGAGTCATGACTCTCGGCGTCCACTAAGGAATGGCCAGCAAGGATGGGGCAGGTGCTTGCTCAGCATATTGCTTGACTCGCTGTATCTGTTCCTGCCATGAGCCAATGGGGCTACTGATATAATTGTTACTATTTTGTCCATTGAAACAGTAAGGCACAAAGAGGCTAAATAAATTGTCCTGGGTATGCATAGGTTGGAATTCTCATGTACTATAGAATTTTCATGTACTGATTTCCTGTCATCCCAGTGTCCTTGCTTGTGAGTCTCAAACATAACTTCTGCAAGGACCTAACAGAGACACAGTGCTCTGAAGGCACATGAAGTGGTGCTGGAGGCCCTCTGAGGTGGGGCACTACCGCCAGCCCTTGGTGTGTCATGCCTGCAGCGATACAGTCCTGCTATGCCCAGATTACCCCTCCACCCATTTCCTTTTGAAGTTAGACCAGAAGTCTAGATTTGAATGTGCAATCTTGCAGAACTTTGGATATTCTCATCATAACTCAACTGGTTTAAAACAAAATCCATATGTGACAACAACTAGTTACCTCCAAGGGCCACCTCTATCCCAGGACAGTTCTCTTCACCACCTGCATTCTGGTGATGTCCCCCTTGTCCCAAGACCGCGGTCCACCTGCCCACCTCATGCTGTACAGATTTCTCCCAGACAAGCTGCAGACCATTCTGAAGGCCACTCTTTGGCCACTGTTGGGGCCATCACTGGCGCAAGGAAAGAACCAGAGGAGCAAGAGTCAGGGAAGAGGTGAGGGAGCACAGGGCAGCTCTAGCCAGGAGAAAGCCCCCGCGAAATCAGACCTCAGCGTATCTAAGACGATCCCTGCTCCCGTATACCTCTTTAGCTCATGAAAGAGAACTCCAATATTTTGAATCAAAGATGACAAAGTTTATTGCAGATGGTTAGACCTAAGACCCTTGCGGTGGAGATTTTTGGTGAGAACAGGCAAAAGTGTGGCACATTTCCTAAGTGTCTTGGGTGTGATCTGGGGGGAAAAAACAAATAGGGCTACCTGGAACCTCAGGCAAATGCGTCTTCTGAAAGTTAACAGCCGAGCGGCGCGCACCAGCCTGCAGAGCTGCAGGTCCAGGGTTCGGCCCCCCAGTCCTCTCCATCCTCCCAGCCCCTCCTCCCACTGCCCAGCAGACGCCCTGCTGCAGGGGCCTGGCTTGTCCTCCTTGACAGGTTGGTTTCTATGTCGTGCACTACAGGGATCTCATGCCCCACGTGGCCCTTGGTGTCCCTCCTAATGGGCCTGAGAGTGGTGGGAAGGCTGCTCACCATCAGCATTGCACCACAGCAGTGCCCCTCCTGCAGGGACTTGCCAGGGTCCCGTGGGGACTCTGCAGACAGTGCTGTCAGTCTCCTCGTGCTGCATGTATAGAAACTCTACCCTGAGAGACCAGCTTCAAATACTCTGCTCGTGAGTGCATTGACTTGCGTCCACTGCCTTCCAATACCAGATCAAATCGTGAACTCCCACTTTCCCTCCCAAACGCCATTTCTCCACACAGTGGTGTCGAGGATTCCTTCTGTGTATGTCTTTTAGACCTCTTCTCACAAGACACATCCCAGAATCCACTGGGCTCTGCAGAAGCTTCGCTGGCAGGCGAGCAGATTTGGGATCTGGTGGAAATTCTTTTCTTTATGTGTTTACTCTGACAGTTTCTCTTTCATTTAGGACCAAATTAATTTGCAAGCAAACTGACCCAGTATCTAGATGTTTCCAATGGATGATATTGTTCTCCGGGGTAGTTTCATTTTTACCTTTAATTTAATGACCGTGATATTACTAGGCAAATTTATTTTTAAAACAATTTTGAAAGGAAGAAGAGAAAGGGAAAGACACAAAATGAAAAAAGCCCACGGCTTAGGTCCTTCCAAATTCTGCCTGAAAGGGAACCTTTCCAGCTTCCCTGAGTGGAATGTAATTAAAGATCCATTTATGGATCATTTCGGCCATTGCAAATGCACCGCACGCGCAGACTCGGGGAGAAAAATCCTAGCATTGTCTGGGAGATGTATTTGCATAAGTCACACAGTCACAGCTAGCATTCTCAACCGCCGCCTAGTACCACTCTGGCTCTGAGGAAGCAGCGGGTGCCCAGCTGTGCAGCTCCTGTCCTGAGGACCTGCGCGATGCGCACGGTGTCCGCGGCAACCTGAGGAGTCTCTGCCTTCACCCGCTCTTGCTCCTTAGCTGTGAGGACGGCAGAGAGCGAGAATGAACCCAAGAACGGGGCCGAGGGGAGCCCTTGGCTGGGCTTGGGTTTCTCCACTCACCTCCTCAGCACTCAGCCGGCCCCTGCCACTGGCTCCAGCCTTGATGGCTTCCGAAACACTCTCCGGGCTGATGTCTGTTTTTCCCTTTTCCTCTGTCAGCCCTCAAGCCTGCGAGGTGAGCCCCAGAGCCGGCAGCACCTTCTGTAACCAACGCCGTTTCAGCAGGCCACAGTTTCCGGCACAGGCTGTGGTCTGTGGGGCGGGGGTCCTCACACATCCCTTGCTGATCCGTGCTCCTTGGTGGAGCCCACCCTTCTCCTGCACAGTGGGGCTGCAGGGGGCACCCCTCTCCCTCTCCGCACCCCACTGGGACCGCAGGCAGCAGAAGCCTGGGGAGGAGCCTGTCTGTCCTCCATCCCTGCTGTGGCCCCCACCCGTGCTCACAAGGACTGGGAACACCCATCACTTGGGGACAGGAAAGGCTCAGGAGGCGCCCCTGGATCAGAGATGCCGCAGAACCACCTCTTCTTTGAAAGATGCCTCACCTGCCCTGCCTCGCCGGGCGAGGTGGTCCTGTGCTCTTCTAACCCGTCCTCAGATTGCCGGCTGTCGCCTCCTGAAAGTTGGGCCAGGGAAGGGCAAACATGAGCTTTCCCAGCCCCAGGATTATAGTCAAGTTCTCAAACCATTATGAGAATAGACGCTGACCCTTCCCCTTGGTAAGGCTAGGTCCTAAAACCCTGGTGAGCAGGTAACTGTTTGACCCCAGCACCCCACACATCTCCCCTCCCCTCCATCCCTGGCAGTGCACCAGGATGGCCTCCGTGAATGCCTCATGACGCACTCAGCACCCTCGCACACCCCACCAGCCGCCTCTGTGGCCTTCAGACCCGAGGGTGCCTGCAGGTGGCCCAGGCTAAGGGAAGGGGACTTCCCATCCTGCAGGCAATTCATGGCCAGGGGATGGGGGGGTCACGGGACCAAGGGCACTTGTGCACCTGGGATTAGGCGGCCCCTGCCATCAATGCCTGTCCCTGAGTCTCCCTGAAAGCCTGCTCCTCCACCCATTCCCAAAACCATGGGAGGGAACCTGGAGGGATAAAAATCAAAAGCATGAAAACTCGCTGCCTAAATAGAAGAGGGAAACGTCAGTATTAACGTGACTTGTTTCAGAAAGGCCTGAAGGAAAATAAATAAAACATATGTATTAAAACAACATTTAGGGGAAGGATAAAAGCAGCACTCGCTACCCCTCACCTGGTGCTGGCAGTGCGGTGGGCAGAAGGCATCGGCTCCCGTCCTCCTCTCAGCCAACCCCACCACCCCAGGCAACAGATGCTGCAGCTGAGACCCAGGCAGGGCTATTCTTTGCTATGATTCGCTAGAAGGAGGTAGGTGGCTCTGGTCTGAAGCCACACTTTGAGGCTGTCATCTTTGATCTTAAAGAATGTCCTAAATGCTCCCCTCAGAGATGTTTCAAAGTTTGGACCAAAAAAACAAGCGGCCTCTTCGGCAGAGAAGAAAGTTGGGATCGTAGTCCTCATAAAAGAATCTGCGTATAGGAGGCTTACGGGGCTTCTCGGGGCCTCCCGGGGGCTTCCGAGCAGACCTGGTAATGCTCTCGGGGAGACTATTTGGGAAGACAGTACACTGTTATTAGCTTCTGTTATTATAATCATTACAGTTTTTAATCCTTACTTATATCCAACATATCCCTTCTCCCAAAGGCTTATTATCTTAAATTCGTCTAAACATCTACCATCTTCATTTCTTAGCTCTACAAATCCTTTCAACTTACACGTGGCAACGTTTATCTGATCCCAGCTTGCATTAATTGATTAAGGGTTCTCATGAATAACAGTGTTGAATTAATGCTAGTTAATGAGATTTGTGACGTCATGGTGGTTGGTGGTCTGCGCGAAACAGGAGCACAAGTGGGTGCTACAGCACCGTTCCTGGGGACACACGTCCTGCTATTTTTTTAATTCTGCTTAAATTAAGTTTTAACTGTACAGTATTGCCCAAGTATGAACTACATCTTAACCCAATATGCGTATGCATATTCAGAAACTCCAAGGTCACCTTGACATCCGTGCTCTATCCTTCAGCCCGCTATCCTCCCCCAGCCATTCTGGGAGCTGACCACAAGGTAAGCTGTGTTCTGTGTCCAGTGTGAATCGTTCCTGACTCCTATTTCACAGACGAGCAAAAGGTTAACCTGTGGCAGGTTCAGAGAAGTGCTGCGTGTGCGTTACAGCTGCCTCCGCGTGGGGCGCTTTAAGCCTACACCCAGCCCGCGCTGCTGTGCATCCAGCTATGGAAGCGTGATCACTCCTAGAACTGGGCACTTCCCGAGCTCCGCCACATCTCGGTGATGCTGATGTCACCTGCTGTGTCTTCCAGCCTTGCTCCCCTTCTGTGTAGCAGGATCTGGACCAGAGACAGTGGTTCTGGGCCGAGGAGAACAATGTGTCAGGCATCAGGGCAGCAAGAGCAGGAGCTGGCGCTACCGCATTCCCACCCCAAGGTCCTCCCAAGGCTCACACTGGCTCTTGTCCCCTGCCCCCGCAGTCCCTGGGGGGGGGAGTCATCCTTCCCACCCTTTGGTGGGATGCAGCTAAGTTCTATTCCACAGTGCTTTCTTCCCCATCCGGCTCTTATGCTCTGAGCCTCCTTATCTCTGTGAGACTCTGAGCTGCCTTCAGGGGACAGGACATCTCTCTGCATAGGCTCCTATTGCCACCACTTGGCTTCTTAGAAATCTATGTGGTGTCACCAAGCCAGCAGGTCATGAACTTGTCATCTGAATTAACTATGATCCTGGAGCTTTAAAGGTTGACAAATCCTGCTGCTGAGGGCATTTTTTTTTTCTAACAGCTCCATAAAGTGGGCAGCCAGCAAAATTAATAGTGGGTTGTAAAATGGCCATTTGCAGGTAGCAGGGTGTAGCAGTTGGTGACTGCTGGTCCCCGGGACCTCCTGCCATGAGGCGGAAAGCATTTCCTGGGGGCACAAAGTGGTTTCTGCAGAGATCATCAGATGAAAGAAGTGATGCAGGCAGGGCGAGCGGGGCTGCCTTCAAGGCCGGCCGGGGCGGCACCGCGAGTCCCAGTGCACACAAAAGCCCGTCCTCCCCAGGATCACTGTGGGGCAGCCATGCGGTGGGCACTGTGCGCATGCAGACATGGCAGAGCGAAGCGGACGAATGCCCTGCCTTCCTGGAGCTGGCATCAGACAAGAGGAAACCGAAAAAGCTAAGAAAGATATGGAATATGGAGAAATAGAGGACGAAAGGGGTTCAGGAGTCTGGTGGATGGTGGTTGAGATGCTCAATCAGAGAGGTGGGACACTTCCTTGCAAAGGGCCCTGCTGTGCACTGAACGCGTTCTCCCCAAATATGCACACTCCCACAGCACTGGTGCCAGAGCAGGGCATTCAGGACACAATTAAATTAAAAGGGTGGAGCTTCTGTGACGGGCTTAGTGCCCTTGCAGGAGCACTTAGAGCTTCATGGTCTAACCTTGTGCCTGGCAAAGTTCAAGGACGTGGGTTTGATCCCTGATACTGCATACCATGCCAGCCCTGGAGTCCCAGGCTCTCTGTGTCAGCCACCAAAACTGGGCATAGTGGTGTGTGCCTGTAATCCCAAGGCTGGGGAGGCTGAGACAGGAGGGTCACTATGAGTCCAAGTGGCATAGCGAGACCCTGTACCAAATAAATAAAAAATAAAAATAAGAAGAGGAGAAATAGGCAGCTCAGCCCCTTTCCACCAAGTGAGGCTCCAGCAGGAGGCTATCAGTGTCCAATAAAACAGCTCTCGCCAGCCTGAGCCACACCAGCATCCTGATCACAGATGTCCAACCACCGTAACTTGGAAAAAAACAATGCATGCTGTCAGAGCCACCTCGTCTACAGCAATTTACTATGAACTGACTACCAGAGTGATGTTTGAACGTCTTTGTACAGGAACACTAAGAAAGATGGAATAGACGTCATCATGGTCACCCCAAGAATGGTGGCACCTAGGTGGTGTCACTATGTGTGAAACCCTAACTCCCATTTTAGCTCACCGATCATTCATTTATACATGAGTGAACCAGCAGGGGGCACTAACAACCCCGATCAAAGCACTCAGGGATGAAGTTGGAGGCAGGCGTTGGCCCAGGTGGCCTGGCTCCTGTGTCTAAACTCGACTGCAAGACCCCTTTTCTCCTGCCACGTGGCAGCTACTCCATAGTGCACTTTAGTGTCATCATCGTGAATATTTTCTCTTAAAAATAAAGTCACACTTGGGATGAGGCAAGGTTGGGAGCCGCTCATCCATCCTTGGAGCCTCTTGAGGAGCGCGCACCCCCACAGTTCCTACATTCGTGCCAACGACCACGTGCAGAGACAATGGCCCTGCTGTGTCCCAGGGAGTCATGGGATGGACACGCAGGAGGAACGCGGGCAAGAATGAAGCCCCATGAGGCACGTGTCCCTGTCACCAGCCCCTAAGCAGGAAAAACACAGCAGCACAGGGAAGCGCGGGAGGGGGCGTAGGGGCAGAAGCCACTGCGGGATGGCGGGGAGGCAGGAGTGGCGACCTCACAGGCTTCACTGGGCTCCCGTCACTCTTGTCATCTCCGCTGATGACTTAGCTCTTGTTCATGTTTTCATTTATGGCCCACGACTGTCCTACTGACTGTGGTAGGAATACGGACCTCGGAAAGCCTCACTTGGCAGGTAGGGCCACC
>NDGN011458803.1:0-15368 GCA_002564285.1 Tympanoctomys barrerae | reverse complement strand
GCATTTAAGAAAGGAGATCTGCTGCAGATGATGATGTGTCTGGGACTTTTGGGGGAAGTCAGGAGAAGAGAAAAGCAAGAGGAGGGACATTTTTGAATTTTTCACTGGGAACAGATGAACAACATCGGGGGAAGCAATTATTTTCTCTCCCCAGAGATGGCAATGCTAAATCCAAAGGCAAATCCTAATGATTCTGAAGCAGGCCGAGCCCATTTGACTTTAAAGACATTCTCTGGCTGTTCACATCAGATCATAGATGATTCCAATGAAGAGGGTGGGGGGGGGGAGAGGGGAGGTGGAGGCCGGAGAGTGGAGTATGGTTTTTGCTGATTGATTTTCCTTCCTCTGAAACTAACCCAACCAACCTTCTTGATCTGTGCTGGAGGGAGTGAAGTAAGAAAATGGTGGAATGGACAGGGGACTTATTGGGAACAGGGTGGGGAGGGGGAGTGCGGAGGGGAGGGGCCGGTGGAGGGGGTGGGAAGTCAAATACCTTCAAGGCAGCACGTTCTCCATAATCCAGAATGGGTCATAACTTCCTCATTCTTTTTGCTGGTTTCGTTCTCACTGACACTTTTCGTCTTGCAGACCCCTCTGGAGTAGAGCCAGTAGTCGGTTCCCACAGCTATGGTCATCAGGCTGAAGGCAGCGAAAGCACCAACGGTGGTTAAAAGCATTTGAACACCTCGATCAAACAGCCCCATAATTCTTCATTATATAAACACCCAACCGACTTCTGGTTCTCGGAAGAGTGTGTTTGAGGGTGCAAGTACTAAAGCCAAAAAAAAAAAATTTTAAAATATAATTCCACTACTAATATAATGGATATATGTGTGAATAGAGGATATGGAGAGATTTTTTTTTTTTTTTTTAAGAAAAAAGGGNAAGTACTAAAGCCAAAAAAAAAATTTTAAAATATAATTCCACTACTAATATGATGGATATATGTGTGAATAGAGGATATGGAGAGATTTTTTTTTTTTTTTTTTAAGAAAAAAGGGAGGTAAGAAAGCTCACGGAAGAGTGTAAATTATAAAGATCACACAGGAAGAAAGGCTGCCTTTGGGGTCAGAAACTGTTCCGGTTGCAGTGAGTTTAAAAAAAAGGGGGAGGGGGGAAATAAAAAGACACCCCCACCCCCCAAGTGAGATGTTTTAATCTCTTTTCCTAAAATTCTGGTCTCCAGTTTCCATATGTGATCGCTAATTTGGAGATGGCTTCCACAGTGAACCAGCGAACAGCCGAATTCTCAACACCATCTCTCATGGTCGGGACCTAGACAGTTAGAGATTTTAAGAGCCGAAATGCACCCTTCCGTCTTCGTTCTCGGCTCTGCGGCCTGCGCCATGAAAATCCGTGGCTTCGCCAGTTCTCTTGCTTGGGGGGGGTGGGGGTGGTCTCGGGCGCTTTCGTTTCAGACCAGACTTCCCAGTATTCTGTAAGCCCTGGGTCTCAGCGGCGCGGCTGCGGGGGTCTCGCCTTCCATGGTTCTGCAGGGCGGGCAGGTGCGGCGGCGGCGGCGGCGGCGGCGGCGGCGGCGGCGGCGGCTGCGGCGGCGACAGGACGAGCAGCGGCGGCGCTTATTGTTGTTGGTGGCGGGGGTAGTGTTGGCGAAGTGGGGGAGGGAAGGGGTTTCTCCCGGAGAATCGAGGCGGGTTTCCCTCCCCCTATCCGCAAAGCTCCCGGAGTCGAGGGAGCCGGCGTCTTGCTGCAGGATGGGCCGCCCGCCCCCCCACCTCGCGGCCGGCTCGCCCCCGGCGGAGCGCTCCCACCTACTGCATCACCGGTGGTGCTGAACTGGACAGCTCCCCGCGCGCCCGCTCTGCGCGCTCCGCGGCTCGCAGCGCTGCGCGGCCGGCTCGGAGGGGCGCGCGGGCCAGAGTCCTGGTCCCCGGGGGCGGCCGGGCCGGGCAGAGCGGGGGCCGCCTGGCTTCCTCTGACTCCTCTCCTCAGACCTAAAATGAGCGCTCTCCCGGGCTGCGGGAGCTTAGAGGAAGGCGTAGCTAGAGATCACTGGCTCCCTCTCCCTCTCTCCCTCTCCCTCTCCCTTTCTCCCTCTCCCTCTCTCTCTCTCCCCTTCCCTCCCCCCTACCCCCTTAGTGTTTCTTCCAGCTCAGCCTCCTTCTCATTCCATCTCTACGTGCCCAGAGCTTCAAATGCAGCCCTCCCATCATAATCAGACGGGCACAAAACTTCAACCAGCGTTTCTCTGCCTGGAAGTGGGTAATTACGAACCGTGTGTGTGTGTGTGTGTGTGTGTGTGTGTGTGGTCCTCCACTTTGCTTTTAGGGTGATTTGTTTTATTTTACTGGCTTAGTAGCTGCATCTCCTTTGGGGTTGTACCCCTCTGTCTCTTTGTCTCTCTCTGGCTCGCGGGGAGTGGGCACTGAGTGCCCTATCTGTCGCTCTGTAGCTTTGCGTGAAATTCCAAACCTTACTTCTCTAAGCAGACATTTTCGAAAGATTATTCATAGAAAAGGGGTGAGAAAGGCTATGGGCAACTGGGGCTTGGGCCGCGATTTTTCATCTCAAGGATAGATACGTTTGCAGTACTGGGTGAAATGTGAATCTTTCCAAGTTTCCTCTGTCATTCATAAATGGGACTGGAAGAGATAAAAAGCAATCTCCCTGCTATGAACACCAAAGCACGCAAGCCCCCTCTCGCTCAGCAGCACCGTTATGCCGGGGTAATTACAGCTAGACTATTTGTTTCTCTATGTGCGTCCTTTCCTTATTGAGATCCTGGGGGGGGGAAAAACACGTTGATTGCTGCTGCTGATTACATTCTTTCTCTGATCAGTTTCAGAGTTAAGTGAAGCAGAGTGGATGAAGCATAATGTGGGTGCAAATCCATAATGGGGGTGGGGTGGGAGAGAGGTATGAGTCTGATGGGTCTGTTGGGGGTGGTTAGAGATCTTTCAGTCTCCTAACTCAATAACTTCATACTTTCTCAAGATAATTTGATTGATAATTTCTGAGTGATCTAATGATTATCCAAAAGTCCGGAGATGACTGAATCAAAGAGTTTCTTTGGTTGGTGCAAAGCCCATTGCCTATCTTCTTTCCCTCAGCTCTGGATAGAGTGTGTCTGCAGGTAGAGCCAGTGTACCCTTTAAGTCATACAAAAACTACCTGTTTCTCCACCCTGCATGGAAGTTTGCCTTCTCCCACTCTGCTCCTTTGTCAAAAGGAGGGACTCCATCAAGGGGAGATTGCTAGGTTTCTGGGCCTGGGAGAGAGTCCCGGTGTCTGGGGAACAGAACCAGGCCCTCTGCAGTGCCTGCTAAGGCGCCTTAGGGTACAGCAAGGGCTATGTCTGCAGGCCAGTGATTTCTCTGCTTTGGTCTCTTGGCTCTGCGGATGGAATCAGGGTGGGGAATGGCTGGTGTACTGACCTTAATGTGCAGGGGAGCTGGCAGTACAGTGGTGGGGTGAGGGGGGTGAGGTGGAGGTGATTTCCTTGGCCACTGTCCTTGAGGAAGCTGTGATGGACTGGCACTTAGGCCTCTGAAGTCACCTTGGCCTTTTGGGGGGTGAGGAGCTGCTGGGTGTCACCACATGCTTGACCTCACTGACAACTGTCACCTTGGCTGCCTCTGACCTGTCCAGGAAGTCCCTCCAGACTAGAGACAGAGGCCTGCCTTTTACTCCTACCCCTTTCTGACCAACCCTTGAACATTTTACTCCACCCTCTCAAAAAAAAAAAAACCCTAAAAACAAAAGAAACACTAGCAGAAGTTCAGAAAACTATGTCCACGGGACCTGCAAACCTCTGAGCCACGGACGGTGGCTGAAGCTTTAGCAGCTTTTCTTTTATCTTCTAGCCAGGTCACCACTGAGAAAGGGACAGGGGAAGGAGGAAGAAGTAACAGTCCCTTTGACATCAGCATGGAGAAAGGGGAGGTTTCTGGGGACAGAACAGACCTGGGGGCTCAGCTTCACTTTGCTACTTGGGAATTG
This sequence comes from Tympanoctomys barrerae, assembly GCA_002564285.1. NCBI lineage: Eukaryota > Metazoa > Chordata > Mammalia > Rodentia > Octodontidae > Tympanoctomys > Tympanoctomys barrerae. The sequence continues at coordinate 11,408 of NDGN011458803.1, read as the reverse complement.
CAGGACTTCAAACCACTTGGCCACTCAGAGCCTCAGTTTCACCAGATACAAAATGGGCTCTTTAGTACTTGTGTACTCCTGTCTGAGACTTTCCCACTATTCCCTGCTTTTGATCACCAGGGCTCATATCCAGTCCTCTGTCACCATGGTTATTGAACTTGGGTGTGCGTGTGTACTTTCCCCCATTGTCTTGGAAGCCCTCTGATTTGAGGTCAACAGCCGGGGCTTACTCCCCATTATGTCTTTGAAACCAAATACAGGGCTGGCTCCATAGTGGATGTTTGATAAAGGCCGAGTGGTTCTAGTGAAGATGAAACTGTATAAGACAGGCGAAGGGCTTGGCGCACAGGGACACTCAACAAAGGAGAATTTCCTCCCATTTCTTCTCTCCTTCTCATACCCAGAATGGTCTCCAACCTCTTCTGTGGAACCCTCGTGCCACTCCCTTAGCCTTCCCAGCTAGCTGGACTCTGTAGGTTCTTTTTGCAGCTGAGGCAGAGCTACTCAGGAAGAGCTGGCTTAGCCCACTGGATGCTCGGGACCCACCAGGTGCGTGTACTTTGTGGCTGCGGTAGGAAGCTCTTGGGGAGCAGCATTGTGTGCCTACAGCTTGTTACTTGGGAAGGGCTTAGAGGAAATTAGCCGAAATGCCACAGGCCTATTTTGAGCTGCTTCTTTGATGGAGTGGAAATAACATGGGATTTGGGCGCAGCAGACCTGGCCTTGAAGCACAAAGCTGCCATTTTCTCATTATTTGACCTTGAACCTCTCTAGCCACTCATCTCCTCATCCATCAAGGAGGACCAGAATAAGAGCGCATGGTTGGTTGTCAGGGCTACATCTTAACAACAGTGACACCAGCTAACATTTAGTGGGCATCTGTAGTGTCACAGTGCCCTAGCATGGGACACTGATCCAAGTTGAATCCTGCAACTGTCCCAGCAGAAGGGACCATTACCATCTTACAGGTGAGGAATCGGAGGCACATAAGGGTTTTAAATAGCTGGCATAAGGTTACAGAGTTAATGAGTGGCAGAGCTAGGAGTTGAATCCAGAGCCTGTCTTGAAAAACTACATCTTGACCCAAGACACAAGCTTTCTGGCTAATGACTTACACCAAGGCTTTTGACTTAGCACTTGGATTTGCAAGCTTTCTGGAGTGCCTCCTAGAAGCCAGGCATATCCACCTCAGACACTCACACTTGACTCTCCAATAATCTTCCACATGCATGTTAATAACTTTTGCTATGGGCCAGTTAACAAAGTCTGGAGGTCACACCCAAAGTCCCAAGGTCATCTATGAAGTAAGCAGAACAGCACAGCCTGAATACTTGGCACCACTTCAAGTACTACAACAAGAAGTCCAAAGTCGAGTCATACATGCATTTGCTTAAAGGACTGAGGACCTACTGTGTGTCGGGTGTGTGCTAGCTCCTGGCAATGCTAGGTAAGGTAAACATGGTCACTGTCCCCAAGGGGCCTGCAGACAAGCAAGAGGAAAGGACCGCTTACTCAGGAGGAGCCACACAGCCGCGCAGTGGATGAGAGGATGGATGCTGTGGCCCTGAGCAGGAGAGCAAACCAAGCGCAGGAGTGAGAGGCATTTCTCCTGAGGACAGGACATTTAAACAGAGTGTGGGGATGAAGAAGAGGTGGCCAGGCCATATGGGTGTGGGGAGGTGGGCGGGAGGGAGCTGGGAAGGGGACAGACGCTGCAGACTGGGAGCGGCTCCTGTAAAGGTCAGAAGCACAAGGAAAGATGACTGGCTGGTGTGAAGGGAAAAAATATTATTCAATGTGGCTGATGCTGAGACAGAGACAGGAAATGTTTTAGAGTAGGGCTTGGCCATGGAGGGGGAAGTTGGAGCATAAGGAACAGACTGGAGGTGGCTGGTGGAATATGGGAGGCAAGACCCAACTTGGAAATAGAGACAAGGTGGGAAGCCAATGATAGCCATGACCTGGGCAAGTGTAGGGGCAGTAGGGGCAATGCAATGGAATGAAGCAGAGGTGAGCAGGGGCCTTAGGGAGAAATCCCAGTGCCTACCGGTATCCAAATGGAGATGGGTGACCAAGGGGCAGGGTGAGGGAGGGGTGCGGAGGGGGAGGGAAGCTGGACTTTGGCTCTGGTCACCTGCCTAGTCTTGCTGCATTCTGTGGCTTCTTTGCTCCCTGCTCCCATCATCTCCTCTCAAGATGCTGGCTGGTTAATTAAAAATATATACAATCCACCCAGTTATATTCTGGTCCTTTTAGAATTGGAGCCTCATGCAGGCAGGGAGTTCAGTTTACCTTATTCATGCCCTATTTCCAGCCCTTGAGCAATACCTGGACCATAGTAGATGCTCAATAAAATGAATTCTTCTATTGATACAAAGACACAAAGACGCGTTTCCTTTGTGCTAGGTGTAGTGCTGGAGTGCTAGATGAGATGCAGATGAAATCAAAATGCTCAAATCAGAGAGTCTGGCAAGTAAATTGCTAAAGCCAGGACACGGATCAGGCTGGGAGAAAGCCATGGGTGACATGTTTTGCTGTGTGTCCCCACAGACCCCAGGCTTGTCTTCCTGAGGCACTGTTCCCCATGTTTAGAATTGCTGGTTGCAATGTCTGGCGGGCACATAGTAGGTCTACAAATATGTGTTTGCTGAATGACTGAGTGAACACAATAGAGACTTGTGCTGTGGAGACTCAGGGCAAGAAGTATTTAGCTTTGTCTTGGGGAGTTTCAAAAGGCCAGCCTGGGTGACAACCTGACCTTCAAAGGCCAGGGGAAAGGTCACAAGTGACCAAGAGGAGGCCATCTCGAGCAGAGCTACAGTACATGGGTTTGCAGAGGCACGAAGGGGAGGAGAACCTTGGGGAAGCTGGTGGAACTCAGGGCCGCACCAGGAGCCGAGGCTGAATGCAGAAGGCCGCAGTTCCGCAGCGCCGCAGCTGGGGACCTCATCACCTCTCTGCTCTGCGGCCCCGTGGCCTGGTCGGCCATGCAGTAGGAAGAGAACGGTGTAGAGTGGGCCGCATATGGGATGGAATCCCCGCCTGGCTGCTCGCTAGCTGTGTGGCCTTAGCGAGTGACTGATCCTCTCTGGGCTGTGTCACCTGTAATTGTGGGCATGGTGCCTTCTCGGCCCCTTGGTGGCTGCCATTTCCTCTGTCAGTGCTTTCTTCTGAGCTCCTGGCTCGGAGCTCAGCTCCAGCAACCCCTGTAGGAAGGCATTGTTGCTCACGGGTCTTAATTAGCTACTACAGGCGATGGGGTTGCTTCCGCTTTCTTCACTGTGCTTGCTGCAGTCCAGATTCTCTTGCTGGCTTAATGTCTGATGTCTCATATCTCTTACTCCTAAAGTCAAACCCTACTGCAGGGCACCAAGGAGCCAGGCCTAGTACACGCCTTGGATGCCCGGCTGCCCTGTGAGTGCCTGCTGAGTGCACAAATATGGTGATGGTTGGTGGGATTCCACAGGGGGAGCCAGGCAGAAGCATTTGGAGATCCGCGGGAAGGCCTGCGGCGGGCACCATGGGGCAGGATGCTGCTTGGGCCCCGGAACATCGGTGCCCAGGTGGAGCTGCCATGGCAGGGGCTCAGGCTGGGTGGAAGGAGCTACTGGGAAGGGGCAGGTTTATCCCTTGCACCTGTAGCCTCAGTGACCAGAGCCATCTGCTGCCCCAGGCGCTGGGACGGGAGGACAGGGGCAGGGACACCGGGCACAGGCCAGTCTAGCTTGTGACCTGAGGTGTGCATATTTGAGGGAGTGCTTAGTTCTGAGCCCGAGCAAATGTGTGGAGGGACCCGGGCCAGAACCCTGGTGGAGAAGTCACTTTCCGCCCGAGACAGCCAGCTTTGGACACCAACCTGCCCTCCTAGGGCTGCTGTGGGAATTTCTCCAGAAATGAGCTATACCCAGGAAGATTATGATAGAAATGAATAAAGTTATAGCATGGAAATAAATAAAAGAAAGAGGGCACCTGAAAGTACAGAGGAATAGCAAGAATGCTTCTTCAATACACTTAATCTTTTTCTTTTCTTTATTTATTTATGAGTCCATGTTTGAGATCCACAATAATTACAGTCCTCTCAGGGAATTGGTGCATGGGCACACCACATTCTAATCAGTTAAAAAGAGCATTAAAGAGCAGGAGGGAGGAAGAAAGGAAAACTTCCAGCAACTTCTAGGGAAGAGAGAAGTCTAAGGTGTGTGTATGGGGGAGGGTGAGACACACACAATGTACCTGACTGGGCTAGTTTGGGAGGGGACAGGCATGGTCCCAGGTGGCCTAGCGATCAGGCTCAGGGAGGTCCACATGACAGACCTTCACTATAAACCTGGCACATGTCCCAGGGCCAGCAGCCCACACTTTACCTGCTGGCTTCTCCTCATCTCTCCCAGCACCCTCACCTCTCACAGGTTTTTATTTTATTTCTAGTATAAGCGCAGCGGCTCAGTGCTACTATGATAATCACCACTTGCTGCTTCCAGGGAGCCTGGTGCAAGGTAGGCAGATGGGCCAGGAAAGTCCCTGGGTCAGCAGGCAGAGAGGTGGACCAGAGGGGGGCGATGGGCACTCCTGGCTGGGGCATCCCGAAGGTGTGACCCGGAGCTCTGCCCCGGAAGAAGCACGACTCCTGGAGATGCTCAGGGCCCTGAGAGGGGCAAGGAGGGCTTTAGTGGCCCCTGGGCCTTGTGGATCCTGCAGAGGGGGCAGGACTAGGGGACATGCAACACCCCCAGTGCCAGCATCAGGTCTCAGTCCCACAAAGTATTAGCAGTGGCTTCAACCGAGTGACGGCGTCCCACTCTGTCTGGAAAATGTCTGATAATTAAATAAAATAACATGGAAAGCCTCCTTCCTGGGCCTACTCCATGGTAAGCCCTAGATAAATATTAGCTACACGTGGAGCTCCTATAGGCTGTTGTGTGCTTTGAATACAACACAGAAGCAGAAAAGATGTGGTCCCTGCCCAGAAGCCACCAGGCCCAGTGGAGGGAGCTTGAAATAATGTGGCAAACAGGGTGTGGGTGCGGATGAGGGAGACAATTTGGGTGCTTCCTGCAGAGGGCAAGTGATGCCACCTGGGGTTCAGGGAGGGCCAGAGGAGGTGGGGGCAGGGGAGCTGGGTTGATAAAGAACAGCTGAACTAGGTAGAGCAGGCCAGAGAGGGGTTTCTAGGCAGAGGTAGTAGGTCCTAAGAGACGGCTGTAAGACATTTGCTCCAGAAAAGCCTGTTGAACACCTACTCTGGGCTCGAGACACCCCATGCAGCCAGCCTGGCTTCCTCTCTGCTTCTGGCAACAGACACTCCAGGAAGCCGAGGTTTCCACTGCAACCACAGTGGGTGCTTGGGGCCTTGGAGGCAGCTATAAGCTGCATGTTTCTCCAGTGCATTAGGAGAGCAACAGCAGAGCTGGGCAGGGAAGGGAGGTGGTCCTTGGATCCAGCACAGGCCTGCTGTGTGCCAGGCTCTGAATGGTGCATGGAAAGGTGCAAGAAACAAAGCTTGTTGCTACAATATGGCTGAGGGTTTAAGGCCAGCTTGGGCCCCACAGTAAGCTCAAGTCCAGGCTGAATTACTTACTGAGACCCTGTCTCAAATAAAGCAAGACCGACCAACCAGCCAACCAGCCAACCAGGCAACCAACTAACCAGCTGGAGTCTTTGCCTGGCCGGAACAGATGACTGAATATAGGATGATTGAGGGACACTGGCGGGGGGGAGCACAGCAGGAAGGCTTCCTGGAGGAGGCAACTCCTTTCTGATTGGATAGCAAACCCCTAACCTGAGTCCTGCATTGGCAAAGACACCGAACTCACCAACTGGTGACTCCTGTCAGTCTTTTCCTAAGGAAAGAGGTGCCAATCTCATTTGAGGCAGGGGTCCCAGGGCCAGCATGTGAGAGACTGGAAGGGAAGTCCAGGGCCTCAGCCTTTCCTCCCAAGCTCTTAGAAGGTAGGCTGGTCATGCTACCTCTCTGAGTCTCTATTTGCCCATCTGTCCAGTGGGTGCAAGGGTGGCATACAGGGAAGTTTACATTCAGAGAGCTTTGTTGCTGGGTTCTGCCCAGGGAACCCCCAGTGCACAGGGCTGACCTGGCTCTCCTGAGTCAAATCCACTCAGGACTCTGGCTGCCGGTGGATGTGAGGTGGCCTGGGACTGGATCCCCTGTGGGCCGGGTCTATAAGGGGCCATAGGGAGTATAGGCAAGGTCCTGTGTCCTGGCCCCTGCTGGATGTCATGCGGGTCACATTCCTCTCTCTCCACAGCAGCCTCCTGTTCTGTAACATGTGGGTCAAGCCATGAGATCACCATGCAGTCAAGTCAGGGCCCTTGCGTATGGGTGTTATCTGCAACCTCATCCCAGGAGCTCCCTATGCACCAGCATGGTGGCCTCTGGAGGGGCCTGCTGCGAATTCAGAGCCAAAAGCCACCCAGAGGGCCTTCACAGGCCTGCAAGAGCAGACTCCTGCCCCAGAACAGCATGAGCCAGGCCCGGTCCCATGATAGCTTCACCAATCCTGAGCTCTCCCTGCTACATAAGTGTTACTTTCCTGCCTCCTCTGTGGAGTCCTGAGTCGAGAGCCTGGGTCCCTGTCCCCTGTGCTCATCAGCGTGTCATTTGCATCTTGCATAGAGCTGCCACAGACCAGGCCTTCAATACTGCACCTCCTTAAATATGGGATGGGGTGGGGGAAGGAGGGAGAGAAGTGGAAAAACTGATACTAGCTGAATATTCTATTTGCAGATGGGAGAATCCCGTTGGCCATCCAGGTGCCATGACACTCGCTGAGCATGGACCATACTAGGTACGCTACTCTTTGTGTGAACTCACTTCTCCACAGTCAGCCCTTAAGGGAAGTTCCGCCATAAGGCTTGTTTTGCAGATGAACAACTCAAAGCATGGAGGGGTTAATCAATTTGTTCAAGGTCACACAGTGAAGTACTGTACGTGGTAAAGTCAAGGTCCCAACCCCGAGGCTCCTGTACTGGAGTGCTTCATATTCCAAAAGAGATCACCTGCAAGGTGTGGATACAACCTCCTTGAAGGCTGCTAAAACCTCGGAAACTGGAGCTTGGGGAAAGTGACCACACCAAGCCCAGTGGTCAACAGATGTCAGAGCCACAGTTTGCATGAGCTCTGCCTGGCTGCGAAGTCCTGGCCGATGCACAACGCAGCCAAGGTTCTAGAGCGGTCAGCGGCAGTGTGGATCATTACTCCTTCCCTTCCCCTTGACTCAGAGTGACAGATAGGTACACACCGAGCCCTGGCCATCTTCCCAGCCCTGAGTGCAGCTGCAGGGCTGCCGCTGAGACTCGCCTTGCTGCCGAGGGGGTTGTATTTGCCGGGAGGCCAAAGTGAACCAGGTACTGCACAGACATGGTGTCCAAAGATAGAACTAGGGTCTGCATGACCACATGGAACCTCCTTCCTCTCCTTAGGACCTCTGTGTCTTTAGGTGCTGTGTTGCGGGCAGTAATAATGAGTCCTTGGTACTCTGTGCTTTTATTCCTAACCAGTACCGTGGACTGTGTCCATAGAGGACTCCAGGGAAGCAGGGAGTTGTTGCCTTTCCCTGCCTTGAACCTCACCCCTCATCTCCCTGACATCCCCAAAGCTCTCTGCAATGAGGTGCAACTGCACGCCCTTCTTCCCCTCTAAGGGGACGCTTTCTGTGCTGTGCATTCTCCTGCTTCTGTCTCTTTCACTGACCCGTAAACAGATCTTCTGCAGAAGAGCACAGGGAGGCTGACGTCCCACCTGGCTGTCCTTGCTTCAGCAGCCTTCTCTCTTGCTTGTCCTTTCACTCCTGACCTGCACCCCCCAGCCCTTCTTATCTTCAGGAACCACCTGTGTGTTTCTTCCAGTTCAGACAAATGAGAGATTTGGAAGGCCCTTTCACAGACACCTTGCGCATGCTGTACACATTTTCATGTAGAGGGCCGGGCCACTGTTTTGCACATGGGGTTTTATGAGCCACCCTTTCTGCATCTTGCTGTACTCATTCAAAATGACACTTGCGGGAACCCCTCCAAGTCAGTTGCAATCGCTCTAATTCAATCCTTTAATGCAGCATCATATTTCACAGCGAAGAAGTACTATAATTTCTTCCCCCAGTTTTCTATTGACAGGCATTCACTTTATTTCCTGTTTCTTACCCTCTGCTATAAACAGCGCTGTAATAAACATCCTTATACATACATCCTTCCTACTCGAGCTTTTATTTTGATGGGTCAGATTCCCAGGGGCGGGATTGATCAATTGACAGGCCTATGTAGTTTTTACTTGAGAGGATCTTGCCAGATTGTTTTCTAAAACTGCTACAACACTTCATGATTCTCCCACAATTCATGGCAGTTTCCCTGCATCCACTCCAGCAATAGGTGTTAGCATTATTTTTAACTTTGCCTGTCTGATGGAGGCCAAATGAATCTCCTAGTTACTGTAATTGCCATCTCTAGTACAACTAGTGAGTTTGTGCATATGTTCCTATGTTTGTTGGCCATTGGGATCTATGCTGTCTTGTCTGTTCTCATCTTAGTCTGATGCAAATCATCCTTAACCACTTTTTAAAAAAATTTTATGTATTTGGCACAGCGTCTCACTATGCAGCTCAGACTCGTAGTGATCGTCCTGTTTCAGCTTCCCCAGCGCTGGGATTACAGGCGTGCATCACCATGCCTGGTCTCGGTGGCTGGCTCAAACCTGGGGGTGGGGTCAGTGAGGCATGCAGTGCCAGGGATTGAACCCAGATCCCTGAGCTTTCCAGGCAGATACTTAGACCACTGAGCTATCTCCCCAGCCCCTCCTCATCCATTTATCAGTTTGTAACAGCTCTCTGCATATACAAACATTAAGCTTTTGCTTGACATCTGTGTTGCAAATAGTCTTATAGTAAAATCACTCATTTCTGTATTGATATTGAGAATGACATCTGCTGCCGTAAAAGTAATTTTTGTGTAATAAAACATGTCTCTTTTTAAATACAATATTTTTAAATACATGAGACTCCCCTTACCGTCTCTTACATTTTCTTTCAAGGTTTTTATGCCTTTATTTTTATTTATGTTTTTTTTTTTTTTTTGCCTGTTAACTCTTCAGTCAGTCTGGACTTTACTTACATCTGTGATGTCAGGTGAGTTTCCAACTTTCTTTCAGAAGATAGCTGGTCTCATCTGCATCATTAATGAGACCATTGCTTCTTCAATGGAACTGAAACACCAGCTTGGCCACAGATCAAATCCTCCTGAATGTTCTGATCTAGCTCTTAGCTCTCGGTTCAATGGATGTGTGTGTTGCTTCCAAACCAGCTCAGGTTTGATGATGGGACCTTCATCAGTCCTGAGCTCTCACAAGTACAGGGCTTCCCATTGATTGCCTTTCATATGACCCAGACACCTCACATTCTTCCTCCTCCCACGTGAGCTTCAAGCTTACTTTACTCAGTGGGGACTTAGTTCCTGTTGGGTTTTTGATGAGTCAAGAATTCACTCATGGAGCAAACACTGGCTTCTTCCCTTTGCTCTTCCAATACTTCTTGTCCACTGCCCGTGGGACCAAAAGATAAGCAACAGTATCCAAACCAACTGTAGACATCTGTGAGGCAGACAAACTTGACTGGAGAAAACTGTAGAGGTGCCAAGTCCTTGGAGGGTTGTCACATTTGAGGTGTGAGCAGCAAAGATCTATGTCATTCATTGATGTGGCACCTGTTTAAGGAACACCTACCTGATGCTAGACTTCACTTTAGGGTCTCGGGCTGGAGTGATGGTCAAGCCAGACAAAAGCTCAACTTCAGGGTGAGACAATGGTTCTGTGTTATTTTCTGGTGTGATGATGATATTGTGATCTATATTTGAAGTTTAAAAAAAATACGCACAGAGCTTATGTTCTGAGTATGATTTTATTGGCTTACATCCACTAATTCACCAGATTCTTAAAATAGCCCCAAGGAATGGGAACCATTGTTCTGGTGTTACAGGTGAGAAAACTGAGAGCTCCAGAGGATCCTGAACTTGTCCAGGGTCATAGTGAGTGAGCAGCAGAGCCTTCCAACCCCAGGTCCTGCTCTGAAACAATAGGAACTAATACTATCTTTGACTTTTGCCACTTGTTCCAATTAGGCTGCAAGCAGAGCGCTCCATACGATAGTCCATTAGTAGGAAGGGCTGTAAAAGCCAGAGAAGAGGATGATGGTGGGGGGAGAAGGCTGGAAGATGCCTCAGATTGAATATGTTCCCCTGAGTTCATATGTTAGAACCTTAAGTCTTCAATGCAGCCCCCTGCCTTCCCAACTTCCACCATGCTATGAATCAGTCAGGGCTCCTACCAGATGTTACCGTTGGATTGAGGACTTCCGGCCTCCAGAACTGTCCACCATGCCAAGGCTCTTTCCTTTATAAATCATTGATCTGGGGTGTTCTGTTGCAGCAACAGGAAATAGACTAAGATATAAGAGCGGTGAGACCAAGGCTAAGGGCCCTGAGAGACAGCCCCTTGGAGAGGGAGAGGCAGAGATGTCCGCAGGATGAGATGGCTGTGTGGGGTCAGGAGGAACACCCAAGCAGAGGGCCAGCAGGCCAAAGGCCCTGGGATTGCAGCAGAAAGGTCAGTGAGGCAAAGCATAGCAGAGGAGCGTGAGAGCTGTACAACCAGCATGGTCAGAACTGGGAGGCATTCTAGGTTCAAACAAAGTGAACTGGGACATCTTAGGAAGAGCATAACAATTTATTGGCTTTATAAGCTCAGTGACCATTTAAATACATTTTTCTACAGTTTGCGGGGCTAAATTCATCTATAACAGAGAAGTAATTTAATTCTGACGTCAAATTAACTGCTCTTGCCTTTTTGCAGAGCCACTTGCTTTTGATTTTTCTTTCTTTCTTTTTTTTTGCATAAGTTAATTTGATTTTTCAGCTCTTGCCACATTTTCTGCAGCTCCTACACACACTTTTTGGAGGAATCCTTATAATGTTATTATATTATTATTAGTCACTAACCAGGGATAATTCACTTTCCCCGTTGATCTATGCTGCTTATAAAATGCCACATCAACTGACAACACTGGCTACCCAATTAGCGAGTTCTGAGGACCAGTGTAGACAGACGGCTCTGTGCTTGTATGATGGGGCGGGAACCACTGATGGGGACCTCTGATTGGCTGAGATGACCTGGGCCATGCAGCCCAAATTTCAGAAGCACAGCCACCAGGAAGATGCCCAAGAGCGTGGCTTGCGGCCACTGCTAGCATCAGGCTCAGGCTGTAAGCGCTCTTCACGTCACACGGCTCCGGCTGGCTTGCCCTGGCTGAAAGTAAGTTCCTGACTGAGGCGGCGGGCCTCACAGCAGGCAAGAGACGACGCGATTGATGACCGTGGAGACTCGCTGATGGCGCAGATCTACTTTATTGCGG
>NDGN011458794.1:0-10602 GCA_002564285.1 Tympanoctomys barrerae | reverse complement strand
ATACCAGGAAAGTTACAAAATGTGATATTGGACTACTCCACAACCATGTTGTTCACATATATTCATGCCTAAGTATTATAGAACTCAGGGAGCACAGCAACCTAGAGATCCTAAAATCAAGCCACTTTCAACAAAATCCATATACCAGTGAAGTTTAAGTACAGACAAAGCACCGGATGTGGTAGCGTGCACCTGTAATCCCAGCACTCAGGAGGCTGACGCAGGAGGATCATTTGAAGCTCAAACTAGCCTGGGCTATTTAGTGAGCTGAAGAATAATCTGAACTACATAATGAAACCTTGTCTCAATTCTACATAAAAGGAAAAAAGAAAACCTACAGAGCAATACTTCATGTGAATATAGTGACAAAAGCCCTCAACAAAGTATTTTTAAATATATATAATCCAAATTCAGAAGTATATCCAAGCAGTTATATATTATGGCCAATTAGGATTTACTCCAAGAATTTGTTTGGTTCAATATGTAAAAATCTATCCATGTGAGAAAAAATAAATCGAAAAAGCAAATAAAAATCAGATAATCAATACTGATAAAAATGTTCAACAAACTGGATAGTAAAGGCTATTTTCTCAGTCTCTTTAGATACATCCTCACTGAATGGTACGAGACTTGAAGCTTTTCTCCTAAGATCAGAAGGAAGATGAGGAGACCTGTTTATTCCTGCCACTTTTATTCAATATTGTACTTTATTCAATATTGTACTGTATTAGACAAAAAGGACACGTATATTAGAAATAAAACTACCTCTACTTTGAAATAACATAATTATGTATATAGAAAATCCCAAGGAACCCATCAAATCCTTTAAAACTGACATAGAATTAATTTGCCAATGTTTTAGGATACTAGATCAGTATACACATATCAATTTATATTTCTAAATACAAGCGGTGAACAATCAGAACATCAAACAGTGAAACCAACTGTATCAGGGTAGAATGAAAATAAAATGTGTAGAAAACTTTAAATAGAATTTATCTTTAAATGCTGGAAGGGTTTATGTCTCTCTTATTTTTCTTATTCTTTTTTTTCCCCCCACTGGGGATCGAACTTGGGACCTTGCACTTCTTGCCAGGTAGGTGCATATACCGCTGAGCCAGCTCTCTGGCCATAGAATTTAAAGAGAACCTAAATAATGTGAAGACATTTATTTTCATACATTGAGAGAATTATATTTATTTATGTTTCATACTGGGAAACCCAGGGTCTCACTCATTCCAGGTAAGCCCTCTACTGCTAAGCTATATCCCAAGATCTTTTTACTTTGAAACAGAATCTCACTAAGTTGCACAGGCAGGCCTCGAAATTGTAATCCTCCTACCTTAGTGTTCCTAGTGGCTGGAATTTTACACATAGGCCACCACACCCAGAAAAGTAAATGCCATTAAAATGTCAGCATTCCTCAAATTTACTAGCACATTCACTTAGTCTCTACCAGAATTCCAGTCGTTTTTCTTTTTCCAGAAACTGACAAGCTGCTCCTAAGAGTCACATGGAATAAGGTACCCAGAACAATAAAAGCAGTCTTTTTCCCCCTAAAAAGCAATCTTGAAAATATTGATAAAGGAACTAACATCATTCTCCCCTCAAACTCCATCTGTTTCTCAGGTTAGACTCAAATTTCCTGGCACAAGTGATGCCCCTGCCTCAACCTCACTGAAGCATACAGATAGAAATATAAATGAATGGAATTCAACTAAGAATCCAGAAGTAGGGCCGGCGAGATAGCTCAGCAGTCTAAAGTGCCTGCTTACACAAGCTTAGGCAATAGAAGGGACCGTGGTTTGTTTGATCCCTGGCACCACATGCTGTGCCAACCCCCAGGGCAGGCTGAGCCAGCCACAAAAAAAATTTAAAAATCCAGAAGTAAACTCTTATAGTTACAGTCATCTGATTTTTGTCAAGGAGCCAAAATGGTTCAATTGGAAGAAAAATAATCTTTTCAATAAATGGGGCTGAGACAACTAGATATCCACATGCAAAAGTATATATGGACTGCTTGCCTCACAAACATGCAAAAGTTGATGAAGGACAAAGTTGATCAAAGACATAGCTATAAAGGGAAAAAACAAGGTGCATGCCTATATTCCCAACACTGGGAGGTGAGGCGGGAGAACCACAACATAATGACTTAGCAAGAACTTGTGTCAAAATATTTTAAAATGATGGGGATGTAGCTTAGTGCAAAGGTCCTGGGTTCAATCCTTGGTACTGAAGATAAAAAGTGAAAACAATAAAATACTTAGAAGAAAATATGGGGTTTTTATTTCTTTTCATCAGGCAATGGTTACCTAAAAATGCCACCTAGGAACCAAAGAACAATTTTATAGATTGGACCTTAGTAAAAACACTTGTGTTTGAATGTCAAGAAAATAAAACAGCAATTGGAGAAACCACAGAATTGAGAAAATATTTACAAGTCATACATCTGATAAGAGACAAGTACTCAAAATATATAAAGGACACTTTGAATTAAACAATAAAAACACCATCCAGTTATAACAGGGGCAGTGGATTTTGATGTATTTTTTCCAGAGAAGTTACACAAATGACCAATCAGCACATGAAAATATGCCCAACATCATTAAGCTATTATAAAACACAAATAAAATACAAAGACATATAAAACACATTGAGCTACAACTTCATACCCACTAGAATTACTAAAACAAAATGATAATACAGATAATGTTGATAATACACAGTGGGATCATCATGAAATCACTTGGGGAATGTGAAATGGTACAGCCCCCCTGGAAAACTGTTTAGCACTGTCACAATAGGCTAAAAATATGGTTACCCTGTGACATGGTCCTTCCACTCCTAGATATATACCTGCTCTAGTTTAGATACTGAATACCTCACTGAGGTCCATGTGTTAAAGTCTTAATCCCCAGAGTGGATGCTATTGAGAGTTTATGAAATCTTTAGGAAGGAAGTTTTTGTGGGAGGCCCTTAGATTGAGCCAGGAAGGATGTGAGGATCTGCCCTCCATGGGGAGAAGCCAGAATGACTGTGTGTGGCTTCTGGTGGTGGCTGGGTCTCAAGAGCTAGCATTAAGTCCAGAAGACTACTTGAACCCTCTCATTCCTCTGCCTTGTTTCCTTCAATAGCACAAAACTCAGTGGTATTTGCTGTCCTCATATACGAAAATGCACAAGGACCTGGTAGGTTAGGATAGTTGCCACAGCACAGGCTGTAGAGACTCCATGGGGCCTCTGGAGCAGGGAGTCACCTCACAAACCACAGGCCATAAAGCTAATCAGATGAAACCACAATGACCCAGGGTGGGAATTTTTTGACTGACAATAGCCATGTGGGGGGCACCATTGACTGGTCATGAGCAGGCAAAGGAGGGCAGGACACAGCACACATACACAAACATCTGAGGATGGAAACAGACTAGGCCTCAGCACTGGCTCCCTGTCCCTCCCAACTGACTGCTGGTTTATAAGACTGCTGACCCTGGAAATGAACCACCAACTCAAAAACCAAGGAGATTGTGAAAAACCTTTCTATTTTTAATTGGTTCTTCGGGGTACAAAGATTTTTGGTTGTTTATTTTTTTTCTTTTAAACTTTTTTATTTTCATCTTTTTTTATTTTGCCCTCCATTTTTCTCATTATTTTCCATAATTTTCATCTGATTCTATTAGTTTCCTTTTATTCTTTCTTTTTATTTATTTAGTACAGGATACAGGATCTACAGGGTCTCACTACATAAATAGGACTCTCAATGATCCTCCTGCTTTCAGCCTCCCAAGTGCTGGGATTACAGGTGCAAGCCACCACACCAAGTCTTCCTTTTATTCTTTAATAGCATCCTTTTTCTTACTTTTCTCTCATCTTTTTCAACTTTCCTTTCTTTGTTCTCCAAATTTTACTCTTTCATTTCCACGTTCCCTGCCTTCTCTATCTTTGACTATATAACCATTAAGCCTTTTCAATCTTTAGATATTTGATTTTTATTTTACTGTTGAATCCTCTAGTACTGTTTAGTGGAGAGTATAATGTTATATTTAGTAAACATATCTCGTATCAATATTTGTTTTGTCTTAGTGCTTATACTAAATTATGGATACTATTTTATTGCTACTTCCGGTATTCACTACCCAGTTTGGCTTTGATATTATTATTGTTGTTAAAGGCGTTAGTAGTGCCAGGGTAGGATTGTTATCAATCAATTTTCTCTGTATGACAATATCTGGGTTGCCTTTGTGTCAAGAGCAATGCTTGCTCCACACCCATTGCATTGGATGCTGGGCCAACTACATAGCATTCTCCTTTTCCAAATTAATAGAAATGGTTGGATTGTGGAGCAGAGGCAATAGTATACAGCTATCCAGACCAGCTAGTACACTGAAGAGCAGGGACTAACTAACAGGATCTGCATGCCAGCAGTAAAGTTTTTCTAGTAAAATCAACCAACAAACTGAAGCACATACACTAAAACATATAGATAAAATAAAACAAGAAAAACAAGAGAAGATAGGCAACAAAATATCTCCAAAAACTCTTAACTCCCACAAAACTGATCCACTGGGCATCAGTGGTGATGAATTCAAAAGCCATATAGCTGAATTATTCAAAACAATTAAAAAGGAAACAAGAAAACCCCCAAGAACTCACAGAAGATATAGCTAAATAGATAACAGAACTAAAGGCCACATAATCAATGAGTTCATAAAAGACAATAATAAAAATGTAGCTGAGCTAAATATAATTTTATAAAACATGAGTGCCTAGGGTAGCAAAGACTTAAGGTCCATAGGAAGAAATCAAACAGAAATCCATGAGATTAAAAATGTTCTTTAAAGAAAATGCTCTTGAAAGTAAGGGCAAAAGAACTGACTGATGTGAGGAAAAAAGTGTCCGAACAGGCAGACAGCACTGATGCTGGTGACCATTCACATAGAGATATCCTAAAAGCAGCAGGAGAGCATAAAAATGGATCCCACAGCTTCTAGATGATGCAAAGAGTAACCTAAAATGAATTGTAATTAATGAAAAAATCAGAAGACAGCCCATGTGGAATACAAACCTGCTTGAAGAAGTAATAGCAAGGTCCTTTGCAAACAAGGGAAACATTAATATACAGATAAGTGAGGAATATAAAAGAGAATCTACTATCAGAAGAAAACTTCTTGATGATATGTCATCATCGGGTTCTCAGGAACTCAGTCCAAGAACAGAATCTTAAGAACTGTTAGATAAGCACAAGCAATCCCTTACAAAGGAAAACTTATCAGAATGACAACCAACTTCTTCACATACATCTTAAGGGCCAGGAGAACCTGGAGTGAATTATTTATTTTTTTTAACAAAAAGTTTTTTCTTTGTACTTATTTATTTATTCAATACAGGGTCTTATTACACAGTTCAGACTCATAGTGCTTCTCCTACCTCATCCTCCCCAGCAGTGGGACAACAGGCATGCACCACCAACCTGTTTTGGGGCTGGCATCACATGCCTGGGGTTCCAGGGCCGGCATGGCATGCAGTACTGAGGATTGAACTCAGGACTTTGTGCTTGCCAGGCAGGCGCTTAGACTACTGAGCTATCTTCCCAGCCTGAGTGAAATATTTCAAGACTGAAAAGAAAACAACTTCCAATACAGACTGATATAACTTTGCAGAAATGATGTGCCTTTCAAAACTGATGGAGAAATAAGCTGTTTATGGCACAGAATACCTTACAATACTCATGAGCACCAAACTAACACTCCCCAAAATTTGTAAGGGTACCGTGAAATGAGACAATGACCGGACCCTCCCCCAGGCATGCTGAGCTGGCTACCTTGAGCCAGCCACAGAGCCCAGGTGGTGCATGCCTGTAGTCCCAGCACTGGGGAGGCTGAAAACAGGAGGCTCACTATGGGTCCAAGCTGCATAGTGAGACTATCTATGTATATATTGGTAACTCAGTGTAAATGGTCTCCATTCACAATCAAAACAAAGGGCAGAATGAATCAAAAAAACAAAACCCAAAAACATGCTACATCTAAGAAGCACAATCCAAAAAGAAATGATGGACTAGAAATGGAAGAATGAAAAAGAACATTCCATGCAATTAGAAGGCCAAAACAAGCATGGCTGGCTGTTCTATTTTCAGAAAAGGTAAACTTTGAGGCAAAACTGATCAGAAGAAGCAAATATGATGACTACACATTAGTGAGGGAACAATTCTACAGAAAAAAATAACAATTATAAACATATATCCATCCAAAGCTGGTGCACCGAACCTCATAAAATGAACACTAGTGGACAGAAAGGTCAGAAAAACATAAACTCTCTTAGAGTAGGAGAAATCAGTACCCTGTTGTAACAAACAGGCAAACTAACTGGAATCCCCCCAAAAATAAAAAAAGAATTATCAAAATTGAGAAAAATCTTCAAACAAATGAGTTTAACAGATATGTACAGAATATTCCACCCAAGCACAGAGCACACATTCTTCTCAGGAAAACACAAATCTTTCATTAAAAGAGAACTACAATGTAACCCATAAGGCATGCTTAAATTAAATAAGGGAAAAAGAATCAAAGTTATGCTGTGCATGTTATTAGATCATAATTCAATGAAACTAGAAATCAGTGATTTTAAAAAACACAAATTACTCAAACACATGGAAATTAAGTAATATCCTCTTAAATAATCAATGGATCAGAGAAGAAATCAACAACAAAATTAGTTCCCAGAACTAAGCAACAATGCCAGTACAACACACCAGAACCTGCTGGACACCTTGAAAGTGTTTCCAAGAGGGAAGTTTTTGCTGCGTGTACCCAGCAAAAACAAAACAAAGTCAGAGGAAACCCAAATGAATAACCTCATGATATAGTTCAAGGTCTTAAAGACAATAATCTAAATCCAAAGCTCTTACAAGGAAGGAAATTAGAGATCAGAGTATAAGTTAATAAAATTGAGACTAAGACAAAAACTAAAAATAATCATTGAATCAAAGAACTGATTCTTCAAAAGAATAAACAAAATATACAAACCTTTAGACAAACTTATCCATAGATAGCAATACCAAAATCAATACAATTAGAAATCATAAAAGCAAAATCATGGTGCGCATCGCCAAAATCTAGATGAGTATTAACTACATCAAAAATCTGTATTCCAAAAAAATCGAGAATTCAGAACAAACGTATAAATTTCTAGGTACATATGAGGTACCAAAACTAAATCAAAAATCTAAAGACCTTGAATAATCCAAAAGCAGACAATGAAATTGAAATTAATTTTTTTTAATTACCAAAAACATCTCAGAATCTGACACATTCAACAGTAAATTCTGTAATTCCTTTAAGGATGATTCTAATACTCCTCAAATTCTTTAATTGAAATGGAAAGGGAGGGCCAGCCAAATAGCTCAGTGGATTAAAATGCCTGCAAGCAGGCACAGGGGCCAGGGGTTCCATCCTTGGTCCTGCAGTGCTGGCTCCACCCCCGGGGTACACTGAGATGGCAATTGAGACTGGGTGTGGTGGCATGCACCTGTAATCCCAGCTCTTGGGAGGCTGTAAACAGGTGGATCAGTACAAGTCTGATCTAGTAGTGAGACCCTGAACACCCTATAGACTCTTCCCTAAAATAAAAAATTAAATAAATAAAAAAGAAATGGAAAGAGAAGAACTACTCCTAATATAATTCCTGAAAGCTAGAGTCACCATGATTCCAAACAAGACAGACTCAACCTAAAGAGAGAAATACAAGTCAATCTCTTAAATCATATAGATATTAAAAACCCTCAACAAGATAGTAGCATACACAATAAAAGAAAGCATCAAAAAGATAATACATTGAGATCAAATTTGCTATATCTCAGGAATGCAGGGATGGTGCAACATATGCAAATCAATAATGTAATACATCACATAAACATAGCAAGGACAAAAAGTACATCATCATCATCACAAAGGACCCATTAAAACCTTTGGCAAAATCCAATATGTATTCATAATAAAACCTGAAGAAAAATACAGTGGAAACACTAGTTACTACTAACCTCATGTACTCACAATTTGAGTTACGACTGGAATGCTATGTTTAACTTATGACCAAATTGAGTTATGCCCCAAATGCCAACCTCTTGTACAAAGGCTCACAATGCCAGAAAAACACACATAAGTGTACTTAAGTATCAGCCTGAGCCCAGATGTGTGTACCTGTGGACATGGTTTCAGTCAGTGCTTTATATAATTGCTATGATTACTGCTATCAAAATAGTTCCCACAAAAGCTGAGGAATAAAAGCCAACGAAGACAGGGGAGGTAAAGAAAGCAATCTTGATCAAAAAGAAGAAGGAAATTACAGAGAAATGTGAAAACGGTATTCATGTGACCAATCTCACTAATATATACATGTTGAAATTCATCATCTTGACAATCTTACAGAGAAAGATTTCTATAAGGAAGTTACTATGGCTAAAGCTGTTACTCAAATTAGTAAGTCATGATCAACAGTGTCAGAGAAGACAAAAAAGGCTATCACTGGAGTGGATACATGAAAGGCAGACAGCAGGTTATAGTCTGTCTGAGTCTGTATTTGTGAAGAAGCTAGGGTTATGAATGTAGATCTCAAGAAGGACAATCCACCAGTAAGTGACAATGGGGAAACATGCCAGTAAGGGGTGTTTTCACAATTTTAAAGAGAAAACCGGGGTTCATAGCATAACTAGGCATGATGAAGCAGCCAGTGCTGTTAAATGGGCTAGTGAAAATTATATGTACTTCTTCAGAGCAATGACATAGTGAAATGGCTTTTGCTCTCATCAGATTTTCAACTGTAATGAAATTGGCCTTTTCTGGAAGAAAATGCCAAAGAAAGCATATATTACTCAGGAACAGAAGAAAATGCCAGGTCACAAGCCTATGAAGGATAGGCTCACCTTATTGCTATGTGCCTGTGCAAGTGGTGACCTCAAGATAAATCCTCTTTTGGCTTATACTCTGAGACCCCTAGAGTGCTTGGAAAACATAAAGGCATGAAGAATAGGATAGGAGTCAGGTGGGGGTCTAGCACAAAAGCCTGGGTAACAAGAGTACTTTTCCTTGAATGGATCAGGGAGCTTTTGTCTCCCACTATTAAGAAATATCTATAGGACAAAGGTTTGCCACCCCAGGCACACCTCATCATGGACAGTGCTCCTGCTCACCCATGAGAGTTGGAAAAAGAAATGGCTGAAGAATTCCCATGGCTCTCAGTTGAGTTCCTCCCACCTAATACTACTCCTCTCCTGTAGTCTATAAGCCAGCAGGTTACACCTAACTTTAAGAATCTCTACAGGCCAGTTGTGCCACATACTTGATTCTCAGCACTTGGGAGGTTGAGGCAGGAGGATCACTACAAGATCAAAGCCAGCCTGAACTGGAGAGTGAGATCCTGTCTCAGAAACAAACAAACGAACAAAAAAAGCTATACAAGCTGTACACCAAGGAACTATTCCTGAAGTGCTTCCAGGAGGTCTCAGATATAGATTTAACACCTAAACAGTTCTGGAAGGAACATTGCAACATTCTTTCCTGTGTGGGGTTCATTGAGAAATCCTGGGCCAATATCTAAGGATGTTCAGATCTTCTTGCAAGAAAGTTTGGCCTAAAATTATACAGGAGAGAGAATTTGAGGGCTGTGTAGGAGTCTGAGCCTTCAGCTGATCCTGTGGTTAATGACACTATCACAATAGCAAAGTCCATAGACATGCAGGTAGACAGTGGTGTTGTGAAACTAGAAGAGGAACACTCTATGGCATGGTCTACTGAGAAACGTTAGCAACTTCTGACTGAGCTACAAAGAATGACAGCTAAGGAGCTTCCTGAAGAGGAGGAAGGGTGGAGGGTATCAACAATCAGTGCAGCAAAGTTCTTCTCCAACATAAAGGAAATCCTGAAAAACCAGACAAAGCTACAAACATTTATAGAGAAGACCCATCCAGACACAGAAAAAGCCAATCATTACATTTACTTGCTTAATGACAAGTTCCTGCCATACTACAGAGCAGCATTAAAGAAAAAAAAAAAAAAAGAAACAGACAATCTAGACCTAGTGAGCCAGAAGCAGTTCCTTAGAGGGCTACAGACTTGCCTGAGGAAAGAAAGGACATCAAATAGCTATGTTAGTTATGTTCTTATGGAAGTGGACTCTTCTTCTAAACATCCTCCCTTCCTGAAATCCAAAACTGTCAACCTGAGTGGTGAGTACAGTATGAAACTGTTGTTTCTGGCAAACTAGGCACCTTTTATAACTTTCTGATGAACATACTAGGAAATTTGTTGGTTTTCTAGTAAATTACACATATTATACAAACCTTTTAATATGAAAAGATTAGTTAAGGGGTGTTTTTGGATGTTCCGAATGCATTATTTCTTATGGGGAAAATAAGTCTTGAGTTGCACTTAACTTGAATTACAACCAACACTTGAGAACAAATTGAGTCCATAAGGCAAGGTTCCACTGTAGGTAGAAAAGGGCCCTATATCAACTGAATAAAATCCATTTATGACAAACCCGCTGCCAATGTTATATTAACTGAGAAAAAAACCAGAAAGCATTCTCTCTCTCTAAAATCAGGAACAAG
>NDGN011458778.1:0-10006 GCA_002564285.1 Tympanoctomys barrerae | reverse complement strand
TATGTCCTAAGTTTAAAAAGCTATAAAAGTTTTCTGCTTATACTCATTAGCTTACATAGCCACAGTCGGTCACCCATAGAGGTCAGCTTTTTCCATCCTTCCTGAGTAATCTCTAGTCACTGTGTTCATTTATCACTGAAGGAAAAATAAGCGGGGAAGCTGCCAATTTGACTCCAAAGTTAAATTGTTGTAAGAGAAGAATCTCACCATTTTATTTAAGGAACAGTATCCGAGTCAGGTTGCAGAAACAATAAAACAATTGGGAACTTAACAAATTAAGGGGCACATTACCTATCTATCAATCAAAATAAGTTAATTAGTTTCAAAATATTCTGTCCACAAAAATGATACGAATATTTGGAAGACTTACTTAGGTAATTTAAGTATTAATTTCACACAGGCTCAAAGGAATTGATCATTTGTACTTAGGTCATAGTTAGGAAAGCCAATTGGATTATATCAGCAGAATGTTGTTTATTTATCTATAAAGGCTGGAAGTAAAATAAAAGTGCAGGTTGATCATCTTAGAGTTTCATCCTGGTTAACATAACCTTGAAATAACTTTTAATATACTAATAATATCATCTCAGTAAGCTCACAGTGAGCAAATATACAAAAATACAAGCCTTTTATCATCACTTGTATCTCACTATTTCATTTCTACACTTTAATTTTATCTCAGACACACACATTGCTAACATAATTTGCATTTTAGGTCATTTCAAAGAGAGGTATATAATTATAAGCAAGCAGGTTTCTGTTCCTGTCTTCTATATTTGATGACATTATTATAGTTGTGTTAAATATATACGTTACAAAACCTGAGTATGAAAGTGAGCATTGAAGCATGCGTGTTAACACTGTATGCAGTTACTTTACCCAAGTCTGTTATAACAGAACATGCTTTTGGACAGAAAGGGGGAAATGTGACAATGTTTCCTCATGCTCAGTTGTCATTTTTATGTCCAGTGAGTGCTGAGCACAGACAGTGATGACTTTTGAAATTCTTTCACTGTCTTCTTTGAACAAGAATTTTCAGACATTGTGCTTTTATGATTTTGACTTTTTGTTTCCAACATTTGGGAAGACCTGTGCCAAAAGAAGTCTTGTGCTCACTTCCCGTTTCTTGCTTGCCTAATCAATTCTATAGTTTCGCCATCAGCAATGGCTGTGTTCTTGTAGAGAGAGTTGACAGACAACATTAAGTAGTATATTGAAGACCATTTTCTAATGCAGTAATTAGATAAAATACATAGTTAATTTCCATCCTAAATTATTAATCTTACATTTTATTAGAAAATATTTCGGGATATTCATTTAACTTGAATTTAAGAACTTTTGTTTCAGAGGTGCTTTTGGATACATGTCTTTTATTTTGTGTCTTCAGGTTTTTAGCTGATTTAGAATGTAGTGCTTAAGAGCTTGGAATACAAATTTCCATATAAATGCATGATAAAATTTATTACATTACATATGATTTATTAAGCTGAGTTGTCCCTGAAGCAAATGCATTATTAAGTAGTTAAAAAGGTCACAACATATCCTTAGCATGCTGAGGGTGCCTCGAAGCAGCTAACTCATTCAATAAATATGTATTTAATCAAATTGCTTGAAGTGAATCTCTTGTACTATTTCTTATAATTATTGTACTTATTAAAGRTATATATATMTATATATATATGTATGTATACATATAGTAACAGTAACAGAGTAACGGGCTTTTCGCACGAGGTTGTTCTTTGTATTTCAGTGCAGATAGTTGCAAGACTTTTCTTTGCATTTAATAAATACTTTGTTGTTACCATGAGAAGTCCTCAACAGATCATGATCCTAGAATACATTCAGTATAGCATACATAGTCGTATTTGTATTTCAAGGTTTAAAGAACATACACCATGGAATGCCACATCATTTCTCTTTGTGCCATGTCAGGTATTGGCTTTATGAAATTGATTACAAAATGAGGATTAAATTTTAATTTACCTAAGTGTTCAGTCAGGTTTACTCAAGAAAATGTTACTATAGAAAGAATTTGATGTCGCATCTCACTTGTAGTAGGAACAGACTTCTTTTCACATACCATTGTAATATTTGTCAAATCAGAGTGAGGACGGCAGGGATGGCCTAGTGTAATTTGCCCTGTGACTATTGTCTTGTAGAAAACATGTCTTTAAAAGCTGCTAGTTTCTGTCTCCTCAGCACTGATTTACCCACAGCTTTGTTTTTTGTTGCCTAGGAGTCAATTTTCAGCCCGTATATGCTGAGGCAATGCCAAGACCTATTTCTTGAAGTCGGCACCATTGCTCATTGCTGCTGCTGTTACTCTCCTATTTCTCCTATCATCTACAACCACCTACTACTAGTGCTGTTGGTACCGTCATCACTGCTAATTGTAATACTTTATGAGTGTGCACATTGTACTAATGGTGCAGAAAAATAAAATTATAATCATTGATTTTAAACAGCATGCACGAAAGAAATTTGTTGAGAATATAATTCTTTATTCAGTAAGCACATTCAATGCAAGAACATGCAATTATTATATTAAAACTATTAGGCAAATTTTTATTGATTGGACATTTATAATGCAATTTGAATACATGACAGTGTTGGTATAGTTTATTATTTACTTTAACTGTTTTAATAATTTTAAAACAATAATCTGCTTTTCTAGCTATTTTATCTACATTTCACAGAATCTTGAAATGTTCTTGCTCCATTTCTTAAAGAATTTTTGCCTTAGAACTGAACCACAGACTGTCTACTACAGTTTTATTGATTTTTATATACAGTTTTCAATTTATTCCTTTACGTGTTTCAAAAATCTGTGTAAATGTCATGTTATTGTGAGTAAAGCATGTAACATGATACCAAGAAAGAAAAGTTTTACTTATTTCATCCAAGTCTTTGGTTAAAAATCCCAGAGGATTATCTTGTCTGGATGAATTTATCAGATCATTTACAAATGGAAAAATGTAATGAATATAAATAGTCAAATGTATTTCAGATTAAATTTGGTTAAAAAAGGGAATTTTTTTCTGTTTCACTTAATATAGGAAGGACATCCATGTATAGAAATAAAGATGGTGTCGAAGTCTTTCCAAAAATACATGTAATTATAGGGAAAAAATTGTGAGAGACATCATTTGGGGATACTGGGTAACAAGCAACAGCAGACAACAAGTCAGTGAGAAACTACTCCTAAAATAAATAGAGGCTAGAAAAGCGCATGCACACAGCTGTGTTGCCGGAAGGACTCCCATATGTATCCTTCACCCAGACAAGGTTGTAAAAAGCTGTAGCTTTATCCTCACAATTCAAAACAAATTTTAATTGGTTGTTTTTGTTATTGTTTTGGATATTTTGTTTTGTTTGCTTAGTTGTTTGTTTTGAGGTGGGGGGGAGAAACACAGTTGAAAATCAAGAGATTGGCCAAAGGAAAATGAAAACCTGGATGGAGGCATGTGGAGAAAACTCACTTTTTAGAGACCAAGGTGGTGGTATTGCCTCAGATGAGCAGTGGACAGGCCAGAAATTTGATTGATTGATTGATTGATT
Organism: Tympanoctomys barrerae; assembly: GCA_002564285.1. Classification (NCBI taxonomy): domain Eukaryota; kingdom Metazoa; phylum Chordata; class Mammalia; order Rodentia; family Octodontidae; genus Tympanoctomys; species Tympanoctomys barrerae. Next base: position 6,448 of record NDGN011458778.1, on the reverse strand, counting down.
GATTGATTGATTGAAAAAGAGAGACTTATGAAAGGGCTGAAGCTGTCTACACACTATGGGCTGATAGGAAACTTGTATATTTGTTAAGGGACATAAAATGGGTTTTAGAAGTGGAAGAGCTGAGGAAGACTCAAGCATGAACTGCAACTGTAAATATGTTCTCAAAACCACTCAGGAATCAAATGAAGAGGTGGGGAAACTCAGGGAAACAAAATTTTCAACAGTTCCTCTGTTCAAATAATTAACCGAGGAGTACACTATGATGAAGACATAGGGGATTTTAGAATACTAAGGCTATAATAGTCAATAATAATAGTTATGACAACAAAACTACACAAAGAATAATTGATAGTAAATCTTATAGAAGACAGACCCTATAATAAATTCAAGAAAGTATTTTTTAATTACACAGTCTCGTGGTTTGTTTGTAGTGGTGCCCCACAGACTCATGCAATCATCAGGTGGACTTCTAGAGTTAGTGATTAATTTATGATCAACTGGGATTATGGGTGGAGTGCTGCTGGAATTATGAGTATAAGTGCTGCTGGGACTGTGGGTGTAAGTGCTACCCCTAGCCTGGGGTGGATAGCCTGAATGCAACTTAAGGGACGTAGACTTGCGCTCTGGAGCCATTGTTCCTTCCACTGTTCCGTTTTCTCTTCTGCTCTTTGCTGCTGCCGTGAACAGTTGCTGTCCGCCATGTGTCGCTCTGCCTTGGAGCCAGCTGAGCATGGGCTGAAACCCCCAGTAACTGAGCTAAATAAACCTTTCTTCCTTCATTTTGGCTGTCCAGCATTTGTCCCAGCAATGAGAGAACAGTAACCGAGACACACAGAAATGTAAAACATACTGCAGTGTTAGAAATACATAGTTTCAAAAATCTTTTAACCAAAAAATATAGGATACCCAACAAAACATGAATGTTTGACCCATATTCAAACCCATTATTTCATCAAGAGAAACTGATTAACTAATGTCAAGTGTGGGATTTAACAATAAAATAGAAACCCAGACCCTTTATTACAGATGTTTATAGAGCAGTAATAGAAAATGTACTCAACAGTAAAGGAAAAAAAAATGACATTGATTTAGCAAGTAGGGAGTCTAAGTACAGAAATTATTTTCAATCATTAAAAATAAAAAAAAACTATTTGTAATTTCACTGGTCATTTCAAATTATGACTGTAGTGGTTCAAGTGAAGTTCCCAAAATAGTTAGGAACTTGAAGATAAGTAATTAAAAATAATCCCAGCTAAAGTAGGAAAGAGAAAAAGAGAGACTGAGTCATATAAGGAAATAAAATGCACATTTCAACATATTCCTACTTAGAAAAGGAGTTGCAGTAAAAAAGAAGAAAAATATTCCAAATTCAGTAATCTGAAAGTCCAAAATAATAAAGTCCAGGTGTGATCAAATAAAGAAACTGAACGCAACAGTTTGTCAACTTTTGAAAGATCAAGAAATAAAAAGACAGGTTGAGATCAGGAAGAGAAATCCAGATCCTTACATTCAATGAAAGCTCCCGCGGTGAGAGCGAAGAGCACCACAAAGAATAAATCTGTGAAAGTATAAAACATAAAGAATGAGTGTATATTTGCATACAGTATGTTGAAAAGCAGTTAATTTCAGGGAAAATTATATAATATGCGCATTTTTAAAACCATGCTATGTATGTATTCGATTTTTCTTATCAACAGTAGTACAAAAGCAGAGAAAAAAAGAATTTCTCCATTATAAGGACATTAAATCGACATTAACATTAACTAGGTTATGATAAATTAAAGGTGGTAATTGTTTTACTTATATACTCAGAGAGAGCCAGAAAAGAGACAGGGAGTTAGGAAAGACAGATGGATAGACTGTCTCTGTCTTGCCATACAGACCTACCACCAGTCAATGGCATGCACCCTCCTAATGAACGGATGGCACAGGGAAAGCAAACGCTTATTTAACAGAAAGGGCGCTGGCATATGATGAGCAGAGGTGCAGAAGATGAGTGTTATGTGCAAGAAATAAAGGCCACATGACAGACATTAGTTGAGCTACTTCAGAATTTACCCTATGTAATTAGGCTTAATACTCTGGTTTTTGTTTGTTTTCTAAAAAAAAAAAAAGAAAAGAAAAGAAAAGAAATCCTAAGACTAGATTTAAAAAAATCTGATCCTATTTGTCACCTCATGTAAACACATGTAAAGCAAAAAATAAAAGTAGGCTTTTGATGAATGTATTTAATCTATACCATTTAATCAGTATACATGAAGAATGCTAGGATGGCTATAAATAAAATCAGACAAAATATGTTCTAGAAAGGAACACTATTAGTTACAAAAATAATCTTTTAGTTAAAATAGAGTAAATAATAAAAAATATAACAATTATAAATATACCATACAATAGACATATAAATGAAGTAAAACTTGATAACAAAAATATTATAATAACTGATACTTACTTGTCTTGCAGTAATAAGTAGAGCAAGAGCAGATTAAATGGTTAATGATAGAAAATTTTTTTAAATGCCTTTAATTTACTTATTCATTTTATGTTTTTAGTACTGGATCTACATGGTCTCACTACACAGGTCAAACTCAGTGATCTTCCTGCTTTCAGCCAAGAACTTGAATTATAGGGTCACATCCCCATACCCAGTCAGTCTTAGTCACCATTTCAGCATGCCCTGGGGGTGGTGCTGGCAGGGCAGGCTGGGAATCTAACCCCTAGAACTTATGTCTGCCTAAGCAGGAGCTTTAATCCACTGAGATATCTGGCTGGCCCTTCGGTAAATCAAATTTAGATCTAAAGAATAATCCAGTCAACAATTTCAAAATACACACTGATTTTACATATTTTTGAAACTCTCTCACAGACACTTACTATTACCATATTCCAAATATTAATACAAATACTTGTTATATTGCAGGAAGCAAAATGGGATTATCCTCTCTGACACCAAAGAATTATCCTTTATGAATCAAGAACAAATGAATATTAGGAAAATGTTAAAGTTTCAAAACTAATAATATTCTAAGCCCATTATCAATGAAACTCTTATGAAATGAATTAGAATAATATAGATAGGAATCAAAATTAAAATGTGAAATGACAAAATTTATCAAATGTAGCTACTCTGATGTTTAGAAATACATAGCTTTACTTTTCTGTTTTGTGAATCACAAATTGAACTCAGGGCCCCTTGTTTTCAAAGCAGGCACTGTGTCATTGAGTTATAACCTCGGCCTGTAGAAATAGATAGCTTTTAACGCTGTTAGGCAAGAAAAATCTGTCATTATGATGTTACTTATGAAGACTAAAAATGCTAACAAAAATTGAAAATATTTTAATTATGATATATCAATACTATATATCTCTTTTGAAAGAATAACAAGGGAGTAAAAATAAAATCATTAACTATAGTTTGGTATTGTTGGAGATTAACAAAGCAAGAGAAAAGAAAAAAAGGGATTTAAATTAAACTAAAAAGTAGAGTGTAAATTTAAAAAATTAACAAAAAGTCCAATGGAAAAGGAATGTCATTATACACAAATCAGAAATGTCCTCTACTATTACAAATCATTTTATTCCAGTAATTGTGAGAACCTAAGTGAAATGGATAAAAGTGTGAAAACAGAAGTTACCAAAAATAGCCTAGTTCAAATAAAGAAACTGAATGATTAGGAAACACAGAACCTTAAAACCAAGTATTTACAGTCAGTTCACTAAAGCTCATATATGGGAGGCACTGAACACATAAAAATTTACTCTACTTCCTCAGTTTTAAGGGAGATACAAATATTCACTCATGGTAGAAGCTAAGCATTTAATGGAATGGAATAAAGCAAAGAGACTGACAACCAGAAGAGTTGTTGAGGATGTGGAGAGGTTGAAAGTCTGCTACTGGTAAAGTAAAAACAATAACAGGTATTTAGAAAAAAGGTTAAAAGTTTCTTCCAATGTTAAATTTTTCTTAGCTTATAAACAAGCATGACCGTTCCTATGTATCTCCACACCAATACAAATGCCCATACAAACACTTGTACACAATTACCAATCCATCATTATCTGTAATAGGTACAGATTGGAAAGCAAATCTGCAGTGTCTAGCAAGTAGTTAAACTGATATACAGCAAAATACAACAAATGATATAAAATTAACAATTTAAATATGAAACAAAATTTATGAGCTCAAAAATATTGAGTGAAAAAAGGGCAGACTTAGGTCTTTATATTGTATGATTTAATTTATACAATAAGAAAATATATTGAGACAGAAAACCATGTTTGCCTGAAGCCATATGAGATTGCTAATTGATGCAAAAAGGGTTTATGGGGATGAACATATATTAAAACTGGATTTTTTGCACTGTAAGTTTACTGAAACTCTTTCAACTGTGTGATTAAGATTAGTTTCATATTAAGTAAATTAAAAAGCCATTAAAATTTGTCAACTCTTTTAGGACTTGTGCATGTTTGTTATTCTAGTATTATTTTTTTTTTTTTGAACTGGGGATTGAAGTCAGACTCTTGCATGTGCCAGGGAAGTGCTTATTCTACTGAGCCATCTCCCAAGCAGCCCCCTGCATGTTTGTTATTCTTAATTTTCAGTGAATTATAAGTTGTAACTGGTCACTTATTCACAAACAAGACAGTTTTGTCAGCTCATTTTATATGTGTGTCATTTTCCCATTGGAATAATAAGAAAACTTAACTGAAATCTTGACTAATTTTTCAAATAGCCCAACAGATTTATATCAAGTTAGGAAAAATGAGAAAATAGTAATTTTATTTATGTCACATATGATAAACTTTACCTCCAATATTCTGAAATGTTTACCCACACTAAATATTGTAAGTACCTGGAAGAGCCCAGCATAGTGGCATGTGTCTGTAATCCCAGCATTTAGGAAACTGAGGCAGTAGGGTTGCCCTAAGTTCAGGGATAGCCTGGGATAGTTAGGCATATCCTATCTAAAAAAAGAAAAGGTATATGGAATGCAATTTATTGGTACCTTGATTCACAAACCGAACTTGTATTACATTTTTGCGAAACATAGCTGCATCTATGCTTGTGTGGAAACGTGGCTGTGATCGGCTGTCGTGCCGGTCACTGGAGGCAGTTTGTAAACAGAAGCGCCATCTTGTCATGAACTGAAGTATCAAGGTACCTACTATTAACTTTAAAAATTAGCAGCTAGCCCAATGTAGCCACATGTTTCACATATTGATTGGACCCTGACCAACTCTGCACCTACAGATTTCTCTCCCTTGCCTTGTGTACCTGCCAAACCCAAGCTGCCTCTGTATTTATGTTCCTCAGTATGGGGCAGCAGGGACACAGATCAAATGACTAACCTGACCATGAAAATGATCAGCACGGAGGGAAAGAAGGTAAACTTTGAGAGTAAGCAGAACCAGAGAGATACTATGGAACTAGCCAACAGATATAGACAAAGAACATCCTCAACTTTGTAAACTATGAAAACAGTGCAGGCTTTATACTGAAAGTGACCCTTGCAAGGCAAGCTACATCTGGAGGAGCAAGCAAGCCTACCTCCAGACATACCACTAGAGAGTTTTTAATCAGACACCATACACAGTAGAGGTGAAATGGTTAAGACTGAGCTACAAAAACAACTAAAAAGCAAGTCCATTAAGAGTTTCATATACTCCCACAGTAACTGGGCAGTAGATAGACATGAGAGATATCCATGTAGAAACTATCAGGAGGTGAGGGCTAGACAGAGATCACCTGAATAGTTTAAGTTCAGACCAAGCAGTACATGGGTCCTGCTCAGTGTAGTTAAAAACAATATTCAGCAAACATAGCTTTCAAAGTCAAGTGGATGGGAAAATAATACCATTAAGTTCAGCAGTCTCCTTCAGCCTCCATATGATGCCAATGTGCAGCACAGACTTGTGGTGCCGTTGTTTTCCCCAGCTACCTATGCAAGGACACTTCTTGGCTCGAATAGTTGCCATAGTCTGGGATGCGTGGGCATGTTGGCTTCTACCAGGGTCACGGAACTCACACAGCCACAGGTCAGAAAACATGGCAGAGATAATCATGACTTACTAGACCCAAGATTACCAATATAGTAAACAATTCATTCAAAAACACAAGAGGGCTGGGGAGATAGCTCTGTGGCATAAGCACCTGCCCTGGCAAGTATGAGGTCCTGAGTTCGATCCCCAGTACATATGTCATGTTGGCCACCCACCAAAACCATGAGTGGTGAGGCATGGCTGTAATCCTAGCACTTGGGAGGCTGAGACAAGAGGATTATTACAAGTCTGAGCATTATAGCTAGATCCTGTGTATAAAAAACAAAAGGGAATTTCTGATGTCATTTTATTTATTGACTCATTTATTTGTTTGTTTATTGGTCATGCCTATATTGAGCAATTGTAATGATCTTGTTCTGGAGAGCAACCCAATTTGGAGCTTGACTTT
>NDGN011458755.1:0-11818 GCA_002564285.1 Tympanoctomys barrerae | reverse complement strand
CATCACTTAAGTACTTTTAGTGGGATATAATGCACATATACCAACTAACCAAATTCTTAGGTTATATTTGTCAAGGTAGAATTGAATGTATAAATACTTTTATCCTGAATTTATAACTTTTAATTTCATGTTGTGTTGAATTGTATCTATGTTGATTTCATTTCATACTGTTGATTTCACGTTGTGTTGAATTGTGTCTGCAAGGGCATAAGCAGATCAGGCCGCCGGGTTTCATGGTATCATCCTCTAGGTATGTTTCCTTGTTAATGACCATATTCACACTGTGTGGTGGTGAGGTCTAATCCTGCCAACCTGATGGACCTGGGGACTGCCGAGGAGATTAGGAAACCATGCTCTTGTCTGTGCGTTTGGACCACAGAGGTGTGGCTTTAGGGTCTACGGCCTTGCCACAGTTCTGCCCTGCTCCCCATATGCCACAAACTACGCTTCCACTGTGCCTCTCTGCCACGATGCTTCTGCTCTTTGGTACCAGCTGAACTTGGACTGAATCTCCTGAGGCTGTGAGTTAACACGCACCTTTTCTCCTTTCCACTGTGGACGTCAGGCACTGCATCCCAGTGATGGGAAATCTAATACAACTGGCTACTGTGTACAAATTAGAAACTACCTGGGGAAGTCAGACAAGAATGAAATGAAAAGGAAATCGGGTTCTCTGGAATTTCCATTTTTAATGGGCACAAGGTATGGATCAGTACAGGCTTTTAGGAATTGAGTCCTTTTATGGTCAATCCATTAAGTGGAGTGAATCAGAGCTAAAGGATCAGTTTGTTCAATTAAATCTAAAGTCAAATGAATAGTCATTACAGCAACTACATAAAAAACAAAGAGCAATACACGTTTTGAATGTAGCACTACTTATTTACATAATTTAATTATATTTTTCTGGGCAAACATGGAGAAATTGAACTGTGGCACTTCACTCCTTCCCCATATTTGTATTTTAGATTGTGGAGAAATCACTCATTAAGGAATTAACACATAAGGACCAGGACAGTATACCAACCACAAACAAACTATACAGCACACATATGACTGCAGAGAGAGAGAGAGAGAGAGAGAGAGAGAGAGAAGCAGTATTTAAAAGTCAGGATTACAAACATCCTAAAGGCAAAAATAATTTTAAAATGTCAACATCACAGTATTTCCCAAGAGCCCTTATCCTCCTATTCCTTGTTTCACAGTCCATTTACTTTTGCCTCTCTACAATTCTTTCCTCTATTATCTGATGGTGGTGCTTCTAGGAGAGGAGAAAGCAAATGCCTATCTTTGTGGGCTAAGTAATATTTTTATTGCAAATTATAACTTTTTTTATTCTCTCAGCAGACTTTGCACATCATCCCTCAGTTTTCTATTATTTCCTTAGCCCTTTTCCATTTACAGTGAAAGATGATATGCCTTAACAATATATTCCCTTAGCTTAACCCCTGTATGAAGGATAGTTTGAAATGGTGTTCATGAACTTTTAAAGCATTTTAGTGAATGCAGATACACACAAAACCCACACATCGCATGCGGATCATCTTTCTTCACATCCATCTGTGAATGTTATCGATTCTCCAGCTGCCTAGACCACGAACCAGCCATACATTTGGATCAGGCTTCACGATGCCGTGCACCTGACTGTGGCCCTTGCTGAAGCATAGCACATTTTACTTGCCTCAAAATATGACCATCAGAATGTCAGGTGCCTAAGCCTGATCTAATTGTAGAGTGACTCTTTATTGCCACGGAATTACATCCTTGAAATTCCGCATTTCAAGGCATCAAAGAATCAAAGTTTACTCAAGTTTGAAGCAACTTCACCTGAGTAGCCATCTTTAAAAGCAGAAAATGCTGCTATAGATTGTTACATCTGCTATTTTCAAATTTTAAAGCAAATGGAAGCACAGTATCTAATATGCCAGCATACAATGCTTATTGAACAAACTCAGAAACTTACTTTTCGAGCAACTTACTCACTTGTTTATTTGCATCCAATTATTAGCTTTGAGACAACTTACATCAACATTTAGTGCACAACAAGGAGCAAACAAAACTGGGGTAGATTCAGTATTAATTCCACCGGCCCCCAAGACAAAAGAGTAGCTGTGCGCCTGGGCAGGGTGGGCAGTGCAGCGGTCCGAGGGGCAGACAGAGTGGCGGCCCAATCACGTCTCCAGAGCTCCGTGCGGCCTGCGACTAAGTGGGTTTTGCTGGGCTCCGGGGTGCAGGGCTCCCGGCGGCCCATGGCCCATTCGGGGAATACAGGGCTGCCAGCGCCAGAGGGGCGCAAAGAGGTGGCGCGTCTGAGTGCGGCCGCTTCAGGAGAGCTGTGCTGGCCAGGGCAGCATAGAGCCATTCTGGGCCCCTTGCAGACACATATCCCGAGGCAGGACGGTCTTTTATTATTTTCAGTAACCCGAACCCCTTGCTGTGATCTTTTAAGTCCAACTTCAGAGAGAAAGAAGGACCCAGAAGGAAACCGCCAGCCCCGGGTGCCAAGGTTGAAACCGCCCCTTCTCTCCCGGCTCTCCTTCTCTCCCTGCTCCCTTAGATCAAGGACGCTAAATCCCAGCGCAGGTTTCCCGAACCACGTCGGGGTGGCTCGAAGAAGCGTCCTCCGGCTCCTTTAAGTCGGCGCGGCGCGTGGCGAGGGGACTGAGCGGCGCAAGGCGGGAAGGGCGTAGGGCGTGAGCATCACCTGTTCGGGACGCGCAGGCGCAGCGCAAGGGCCAGCGAAGGACTTGGGGCGCGGACATCACCTGTTCCGAGGCGCACGCGCAGCGCGAGGGCCGACGGGAGGCGGGGCGCGTACATCACCTGTCCTGAGGCGCACGCGCAGCGCGAGGGCCGACGGGAGGCGGGGCGCGGGCAACACCTGTCCCGAGGCGCACGCGCAGCGCGAGGGCCGACGGGAGGCGGGGCGCGGGCATCACCTGTCCCGAGGTGCGCACGCGCAGCTAGAGCCGGCGGGGGGCGGGGCGCGGCGGCGGGCGCCTGTCAGAGCTGCTGTCGCCGGCCAGGGTGCTGAGGCGGCGTCGCGCGGCGTCTTGAGGCGGGCGCTGTCCAACATGGAGGCGGCGCCGGCAGAGCAGTACTGAGGCGGCGCCGGGGCCAGGCGCCGCGCGCGCCCTGCTGAGGAGCCATGGGCAACGAAGCGAGCCTGGAGGGCGACGTCCCGGCCGGCGTGGACGCGGACCTGAGCCGGCTGAGCGCCGAGGAGCGGAGCCAGATCGCCGCCGTGCTGTCGCGGGCGCAGGCGCTGCCGCCGGGCGCCGCGGAGCCGCCGTCACCTCACAGGCAGGGCGCGGGGCACGGGCGCAGGCGGGCGGAGGGCGGTGGCATGGGCGGGGTCCCTAAGGCCAGGTCGTGTGTGACCGCGCCCCGCGGCGCGAGGGCCGGCCCGGCCACCCTGCCCACCCTGGTCGTGATCACCTGGTCACCCTGCCCACCCGCTCATCCTGCCTACCCTGGCCACCCTGGTCACCCTCCCCAACCCGGTCACCATGGTTCCCGAGCCCACCCTGGCACCCTGCTCACCCGGTCGTGATGCCCACGCTAGTCACGATCCCCAACCTGGTCACGATGCCCACCCGGCCATCCTGGTCACCATGCTCACCCTGCCACACTGGTCACCCTGGCCGGGCCGGGTGTGTGAGGAAGGTGGGCGCAGCCTGGCTCTGTGACCCGGAGTCCCGCGTGTGCAGGCGGGAAGCAGATGGCCGGGTCACCCGGCAGGTGCTGTCCAGGGAGTGGATGTGCGTTTTTATGTAAAAGTGACTTTCAGGTTTTGGAAGAACATATCCTCCAAATTTACATTACCTTACAATTAGTGTTCACCACACATATTTAAAAACAAAAATACATGACAGTTTGCAAGGCAGTCCAAGAGCTAATTTGCCATCTCCATGTACTCAACCCCTTGCCTAACTTTTCATTCCTTTCCATCCTGATAGATGAGGCGCCGAGAGGCTGTCATCACTGTGTCCTGCCTTTCACAGTGTAAGCAGGGCTCTTAACTTTCCCCATGCACAGGGAGCAGTTCTCTTCCCTGGTCTAAAACCACTTCTTCTCTAAGATAGCAGAGGGGAAAGCTACAATTTTCATTTGAGATATTGGAAATAGAAAAGATGTGATCAAATAGATGTTGAGTTCTTTACTTCATAAAATACATTTTGACTTAGCCACTGTCAAAATCAAATAATTAAACAATATAGGACCAAATATAGGGCAATTTTAAGACTGGCAACAATGTTTTCATATATCTTAAATGTAAAAAAAATCATCAATAAAAGTGCTGTTCTTAAAAAGCCATTAGAAAAGTTCCATTGTATTAAACATGGCAATTAATGTCTTAAAATGGTTAACATATTGGGAAGTTTTTTCAATATAACATTTTCTTACCTATTTATAAAAACAATAGTTTATGATATGTACTGTTTTTTCTCTAATGAAAGTTCGACATGGAAAAATTGTGATGTCTACTTACTTGATTTTCAGAGGGTAATAACAAAGTAATATTTGTATTAGCCATTAAGAAATGCATGGCATATTTTAGACAATTTTTCCAAAGAGCACGTGCAACAGGTCTAACATGCTGGTTACATTTACTAAGAAAGGTGTGCTAACTTTTCTTTTATTCAGAAGTTACCTACAAAAATACTATTTTACCACATAAAGATTTGACTTGATATAGTATCAATATATTTTTAAAGACAGGTAAGAAAATGTTTATTTTAAAGCTGTCTGTTAACAATTTTGTTATGGTGTAATTATTATTAATAGATAACCTGTGTTGGAAACAGCTCTTAGTAAAGAGAACCTCCATATGTTCAAATAAAAATGGGTCAGAATTTTGCAACATACCTATATTTTACTGACAGAATTTTTTGAAAGGTACATATATTTCAGAAAGTTATCCCCATATTTGATAACTAAGGAAGCACTTGGTCCATAATTTAGACTTTTAGAATAATGTTAATTTAAACATACACATGAATGTGTGTGTGTATATATATATATATATATATATATATATATATATTTGAATTTTTGAGTGCTCAGGAGTATGAATTAGACATGGTGGAATTTACCTTCTATTTTTAAGAAATTAAGATAGGCAGCTTGAAGACCCTCATTCTTATCCTATTGATTTTAACTGACTCATAGCAGTTTCTGTGCAGTTTTCCAACAATGTATGTCTCAAATCCTTGCCTCCAAATAAGGCTAATAATACCTGTCTTAAAGAGTTTTACGTATCTTAAGATTTGTGAAAATTAAAAATGGGCATTAATGGTTTTGTTGGATTTTCAATTTAAAGAAACCTATAAAGAATGGTGATAGGAGCAGTGCAAGGCAGTGGAGTGGTGGTGGGGAGAAATTCCTATATGTACACCCCGCCTAGAAGCAAGATTTCCAGGTTTCTATGATTAATGAGCTTTATAACTTTGAATAAGTCTGTTAGCTATAAGTTCTGGTGTCTTCTACAGTATGAAAATGAATAGATCTTCCTAAGCTTTATATTTCTGGTATCATAGAATTTCATGTGACTCAGCACTCTCAAATTAAGTGTCATATTTTATCATTCCAGCAGTTTTTACATCGCTCTATTTACTTATATGTTGACCTCATTTTAGGTGAATTTTTTTTTCTGCTAAGTTATGAAAGAACAGTTGTAATCTAAGGAAACAAGCAGTGAAATGAAAGGGGGTAGCATGCAGCATGAATAGCTATGGGCTAGAAAGATGGGCATAAATGAAGTGCTCTTGGATTGTGCATTCACTGTTGACTGGGAAAGAGCACTTGTGTTGTTTCTGTTCTCTATTTACAGCTAGAAGTGTGTTGTGTGAGAAGGGCTTACAGGTAAACTTTCCTGATAGAATAGTTGAATTGAAGCTGGCAGAATTGGCTATTTCCTGTCATGCCCCTGGGGCCTCTCCTGCTGAGCAGCCACCTGCCCAACTGCTTTTTCTCTAGAGCCACAAGCTAAGCCTCCATTCTTAAATGAATATGAAATGTGGCCATTCAGATCTTAGAAGAAGCTGAAGGGAAAAGAATCCAAGAAATACTAGAGTAAAACAAAAATGTGAGATGTTCATTCATGGGTTTGCTCCTTGTTAACCATCTATTTATTCATTAATTCATCAAACATTAATTCTCATGCACTAGTTGCCAGGCTTAGCTCCACTGGAAAAAAAATGAGCTAAATGTACTCTCTCTAGGAGTTACAGTCCTGTGTATAAGGCACAGATTACATTTTAGTTTTATTTTTAACAGAGCAACTGTTACAATGAACAGATTTCATGATGAGCAGACAGGCAATTGACCAAGGCACCTTTACATTAAGCTGATGCCATCTCGTAATGATTTATTTTCTAGATCCCTCTCTCAAATCTCAGGGTTTTACTTTTTATCATTATAGCAACTTAGTTTACATTGTGGGTAAGCCTTAACGGCTCTATAGGTCTTATCTGGTGATTCCTGGCATGGCATATCTTAGTGTTTGTGGGAAGTATATAGATAAGTTGTGAAAGCAGCTTGGTTTCCATTTTAGGATTTATTGTTATCACAGGTATTTAGTATTCATGAAGTTCTTTTTTTGTTTCGTTTTGTTTTGTACATGTGTTGGAATAAATGAAATTATGTTATAAGACAACAATTAAAGTAAGTTTGATAATATTTTAGAAGAGAATAATTTGGTAAATTCAAGAACTTATTTTTTATATTCCATTTAAAAAGAGGTTTCTAGACTCCTATATAAGGAAGTAATTCAATAAAATGCCTAATCAATTACTTGTAAGATAGTCACTTCTATAATCCCTTCCATGGGATATTCATTACATTACTGGAATAGAAAACATTTCTAGAGTAATGTAAAAATCTGAACAATGTACCTCTTTGAAAAAAATCTATTTTTATTTTCTTTTGTCTTCATATGGAAAAACAGCACATAGGAATTTCCTATAAGGAAGCATTCAAAATGGTTTTTCTCACACATGGGAGTGTGTATTTTTTTAAAATAGCACGTATTGTACCAGAGAACTGTTAGAATTAACTAGATAAGTAATTTAGTTTTCTATTTAAATGGAGGCTTTGGAGACAAACCAAAATGTTTATTTTCTTTGTGGTATTTTTCTTGGAGGAAATTGCCCCAACTAATAACCTGCTTCTTTGGAGGGGGTATGCTGTGGAGTAGAACCTTGAATATCATCTATTAAGCAAGCATTGTACTATTGATATATACTACCAGCACTGTTAATTCATCTTTAATAAGAAATTACTTTGTTCCTACACTTTGTTCATGCTATTTGTAAATTATTTTCTTTTATCCCAAGTCTTTGGTTTTGTAATTATTGCTTCTCTGTTTTCTATTATGTCTTATATCTTGATCATACTCACGTCTCTACATCATTAGTGAAGTACTAAAAAACATACTATTATTAAAAGGTATAAAAATGAAAAACTGTATTCTGGCCTACTGGCACCTAAACCTTGAAAGATAGAAGTAGTAACACCTATGGAAATTCGTTGTGATCATTTCATGTTTTATGTTCTGTGGGACCATGATTTCTTTATTATGTTTTTTTTTCATTAAAGAGAAACATACCTTTTCCCAAATTAAAAAGTGAGATGTGCTAAACAAAAATATATAGCTGATTATATAGTAACAATGTGAAATATTCTTATAATTGTAGCTTTATTGGTGAAGACTGTCTTATTTTAAAAATTAATGTACTTATTATGACTTTTGGCTAAATATTTGGATAGGATCAGAAACACCTATTTTAATTAGGCATTAGTCATCTAAAATTGATCACATTTCTGAAGCTTTTTAAAAAATCATTTTGAATATTTGTCTCTGAATTAAAAGAAATCTTGAAAACCACTGTTATGTCTTTGTGTCAATGTTAACCAAAATAAATAAAATTACTACTGAGCTGTAATTGGCAACAACAAGTGGTGCAGCGCAGGCTGCGTGGTGAGAGGTCACCATGTGCTTTCTTCATGTTGCTGTTTGGATGCCAGGCTGTATTTCAGGATGCACTAAACATGTATTGTTAACTTTGTGTTGAAACTTTAGGTTAAAAATTGTCTGTTAGGAAAAAATAAAGACGTTGGACTTATACAAGAAGAATTCTTAAGAGTGTCTAAATAATGAAAGCAGCAATCTGTATTCAGTAAAGTTTCATAAAGGTGTTGTTTGTGGGGCAAGCTTTCTATAGGATGAGCAGACTTGAGTGGACTGTCCTTGGCAAGGCACCGGCTCACCTCCAGTACCAGGCTTTTTTCCATGCCATGTTGTGTGCCTTATACAATCAATGCAGCTTCTTGAAATCAAGTAAAAAAAAAAATTTGCAGCAATCTCCTACATCTTAAAATAGTTTCACTTCTCAATGATATTAGTATTTAGGAGACTTTTACTAACCATAATTTTGATTTTAAAAAGTATACTTGGTGACCATATATGCTCTGAAATACATCATTGCATTGACTTATTGAGGTTTAAAGTTAAACCTACATTTAACTACGTTTTAACTCTGGTGACATTCTATTAAACATATGTAAATTACTTTCATAAATATTTTCCTATTTCATAAAGTTTTCTAATCACTCACAGGATGCTATACAATTGCTTTTACTCATATTTATACATATAATTTTGATAATGTAAGAAAGCAATACTATTTTATATTTGATTTGAATTAATTTTTACCATTTCACTTATTTTTCTTCTACCTTTCCAGGAAACAAGCGTTGGATAGTAGTCAGGCCTCAAAGCAACCTGGGAAGCCTCCAGACCCGGGGCGTCCTGTTCAGCCTGGTCTCAGTAAGAGCAGAACCACAGACACTTTTAGGTTGGAGCAGAAATTGCCTGGAAGGAGCCCTTCCACTATTAGTTTGAAAGAATCCAAATCCAGAACTGATTTTAAGGAAGAGCACAAGTCCAGTATGATGCCTGGTTTCCTCTCAGAAGTTAACCCTTTAAGTGCTGTCTCCTCTGTTGTAAATAAATTCAACCCTTTTGATTTGATATCAGACTCTGAGACATCCCAGGAAGAAACCAACAAGAAACAAAGAATAGCTCAGAAGGACCAAGGAAAATCCGAGGGAATCACCAAACCTCCATCACAGCAGTCACCCAAGCCAGTTCCTAAGCAGCAAGGACCTGCCCGGGATCCCCTTCAACAGGAAGGCTCTCCCAAACCAGTCCCTTCCCAGCAAGCTGAGAAAGTCAAACCTCAGCCTTCTGCAACAGAAATGCCAGCTCAGGGGCCTGTGCTACCACCTCAGACAGACCTGGCAAAGCTGTCACTTCAGCATGAGGCAGCCAAGCCTCAGGCTAAGCAGCCAGACTCAGAGCAGGGAGTGGCAGTTAAACCCTCGCAGCAGAGCCCATCCAAGCCACCTATGCAGCCGGCAGGTCCTGGGAAACCTCCAGCCCAGCAGCCTGGGCCTGCAAAACCACAGTCTGGGCCTGCAAAACCGGCAGTCCAGCAGCCAGGGCTGGCAAAGGCCCTTGGATTACAACCAGGAACAGTGAAGCCCCCGGCCCAGCAGCTAGGCACCCCAAAATCCACTGCTCAACAGCCTACACCACAGTCTCCAGCCAAGACGCCAGGGCCCACAAAGCTTCCAGCTCAGCAGCCAGGTCAAGCAAAGTCTCCAGCTCACCAGCCGGGTCAGACAAAGCCTTCTGCTCAGCAGCCAGGCCCAGCGAAGCCCCAAACTCAGCAGCCTGGCCCAGCGAAGCTCCAAACTCAGCAACCTGGCCCAGGAAAACCCCCAGCTCAACAGCCTGGCCTAGCAAAGCCCCCAACTCAGCAGCCAGGCCCAGCAAAACATTTAGCTCAGCAGCTTTCAAAACCAGTCCCGGGGAAACCTTCACAACCACCACCAACTTCTCCATCTGTAACTCAGATTCCAGTACAAGGCTCCTCTAAAACCATCTGTCCTCTTTGCAACACCACTGAACTTCTGTTGCATGTTCCAGAAAAGGCCAATTTTAACACATGCACTGAGTGTCAAACCACTGTCTGTAGCCTCTGTGGTTTTAATCCAAATCCTCACTTAACTGAGGTGAGTGCATCTGCCCAAGTCCTCAGGCGTGTGGGTACCTTGCCTATGTGATGCTTGGGTTGATACTGACAGGATGGGCTTGTCTTTCTCTGCTTCCTTCTCCCTCCCCTCCCCCTTCTTACCCTCTTTCCTCCTTTTTGTCCTACCTCCTTCCTTCTCATCTTCCTTTTTCTTCTTTGCTGTCAATTATAAATTAGTATATTTTCTCTAGTGATAAACCCAAAATATTACCAGAGTTTGGCATTAAAAACAAGAATAGGTTGACTGAAAGATGTTGAGCACCTACTCAGTTCTGTGTGTAAAGCCTATATTATTATTTAGTATACAGTGATATTGCTTGAACTTTGAAGTTAATGCTGTTATCTATTACATTTCAGCACAATTAACTAGGATTATAATTGTATTAAGAAAAGAGCAGGGAAATACCACGTCACTGTAAAGTTGAGATTTTTTTTTTCACTTTGTGTCTGCCCTTTCCTGTAAGTGATTCAAATACTCTTAGAGGGAAGTTTCCCTCTTTAGGTAAGAATTGTGGGCAACAGCACAATCAGCTCCAGAGAGAAACCCTAAGAGAAAGCTCAGCATTGTTTGGCTCCTCTCAGAAGCTCACCTCTGGCATTGCCAGGCCAATGCCTGGGCCAGCCTTCCTTCCCTTCAAATCGCACAGAGGCTAGCAGTGACTTGTGTGAAGGCAGGGCTGTTTACTGAGTTGAAAGATGGAAAGGTAATTCCGAGCTAGTTAATATTAACTCAGGACTCAGAGGTCCAGAATAAAGTAGTGTTTCAACGGATAGAGATTTGGGTGTAGTCTAGAGCAAAGGTACCAAAGAACCCCCACAAAACAGTGGAAAACCCAGGAAATTCTGGAGTTAACTGGTAGTGAAGCTTGGATAATGCTATAAATAAGTGAAGATGAAGGGTGTAGGGTGTTAGGGAGTGTGAGTTCATTTTGAAAGTGATCTGATAGTTGTACTTGCTAAGGCACAGTTGTCCATGTGGAGGACAGCTGTTCGTGGGCCGTCCATGTGTGATGTCTGTGGACAGCACAGGAAGTAACTGACAGCAGGCGATGAAGCAATGTGAGTGAAATGTCCTTGGGCAGTGAGGTTGTGTACTCTGCTTAGGCACGGAATCTGGAAGACAAGTGCAGTAATAACTGCTGATAGCTCATGTGAACTTGGATACTGAGTATAGGTAGAAATGCAGAGGATCTTGTTTTAGACTTTGTCAAACTTTAGTTATTTTATAAAATCATTCAGTCATTTAACTAGAAGTCATACTAAGTGCTTTAACTTTTTAAATAAACCATTTACTTCTGATGACATTTTAATTAACATGTTATATTAAAATTATAGAGGAAATTAGACCATAAGTAGTGTGTTTATGTGTAGTTTTTAAAATTTTGGTAGACATCTTTCTGTCAGTGGTATGCTGTCTTGGTAGGACTATGAAGTATAATGTGTTCAAATGATACAGGATAATCTCATTGGCAACTTGGACATGTCATCTTTAACATGGTGACAGTTTACTAGACAGAAACATGCAGTTGCAAATTTAAGCCATATATATTGTTCATATACCCACTATTTGGAAGGCAGCCATTTGGTGTTTTTTTTTTTTTTTTTTTTTTTTTTTTTTTGTATTTTATGAAGGGTCTACAAAGTGTTCAGGGTATCATTACTAGATTGGACTTGTAGTGATCTGCCTGTTTACAGCTTCCCAAGAGCTGGGATTACAGGTG
>NDGN011458754.1:0-10728 GCA_002564285.1 Tympanoctomys barrerae | reverse complement strand
CTTCTTCTTCTTTCTCCAGTACCTCAGACTATGCAGAGTGTACCCTATAACCATTCCATTGCAGAACTCCAACTAACTTTTCTGTACATGGCTTACATGCACCTCCTCTTAGAAGCCTTGGCTGATCCCTCCAGGCTCATAAGTGTTTCCGGGATGTCACTGTGTATATATTTCCTATCACTTTTCCCAAAACCTGTTCATTTATTTTCCTTTGTTATTAGTCTGTACTCATGTACCTGAAGTTGTTGCATAGTCATCATATACCCAGAGAGTATCATAGTCTCTGACAGAAATCAGTGCCCATTAGATACACATAATTTCACTTGCGCCTCAGTGAAACCCCACAAGGTGCAGGTCAGAATCATAATCCCAATCTTATCATGAAGAAAATGAGGCTTCTGGAGCTTCTCTGATTTTCACAAGGTCATACAGACAGATTTGATTCAAACGTTTGGTCATGGAAATCAAGGAAAATAGAACTTTGAAAGGATCAAATAAACACTCTCATATGCAGCACGCATTCAGATGTAATTTAAAGAAGAAGGTTGAAATAACTGACAGTCTTTGAGAGCAATTTCACCAGAAGTCAGAAATAGAAATGAAAGTCCAAGAGAGTTAGAGAAAAAAAATGTAATTAAAAGGAAGTAATAGAAATAGCTAAGTAATTCATGAAGTACTTCACTGGAACCCACAAAATGAGGATGGCCACTAAGAAGGCATATAAGAAATTCTTTTTCAGAAAGAAGACCTGCTATACATGAATCCCTAGCACACAACCAAGTTTCACTACTAGGAAAACAGGGTAGATTTATTTTTCCTTATTCTCTGAGCTAGGTACAATCACAACACCTCTGTATTATATACAAACAAACATAAGCTGATTCTGAACAGAGAAGGAAAGGAGGCCAATAGGCTGGGGAACATGGATGGGCTCAAAGAACAAAATGGAAAAGTTCCCTGAGTTTCCTGAACCTTGAGAAGAAGAAAAGGAAAGGAAAGGAAAGGAAAGGAAAGGAAAGGAAAGGAAAGGAAAGGAAAGGAAAGGAAAGGAAAGGAAAGGAAAGGAAAGGAAAGGAAAGGAAAGGAAAGGAAAGGAAAACAGAATCATGGAAATGTCCATGGTTGTAAACAAAACAGTAAATGCATGACAGTCTGCTCTGTTATAACCAAAAGGCCAGGAGATGGGGGAAGCCAAGCAAGACAGAAAACTTTTAAATCATAACCAGTTTCTTCACAAGAAAAACACTACAGACTAGCTATGGTGCTACCCCCTTTCCCATGTCAGCCCTGTCCAAATAGGAAACCTAGACCCCAGCCTATGTCCACAACAGCAAGCCCCTATCCTCTGTCCATGGTACCTGTGGAAACCACAAGAGGAATCTGGATCCCCATCCGTACTCAGCAGTAATGAGGCACTCGTCCTCTTCCTCACAAGTGAGCATCAGGGAAAGTCCAGTTTAGAGTCAAAATGTCCATCATTTCCAAGCAGTAATAAGGCTATCCCCAGCTCAGAGTCAGCTGAGGCCACACGGGGACCATCCTCACCCGAAAGCAACAGAGTGCACATCCCTGGAAGTCAAGGTACCAAGCAGTGAATTTAGAATTCAGCTTCACTTAGCAGTCATGAGGCATTTTTCTCTGAAAGAATGATGTCAGGAAAACCCTACTAAATGAGATGGGTTAAATGAGACCCAGAGTCTGATAACCTGAAATGTCCAGATTTTAATTTTTAAAATTGCTGTCTACAAGAAATTAGGAATAGCTCAACCCAAGGGGAAAAATTCGATCAGGTGATACTAGCACTAAGATGACGGAAATTTTACAATCAGTTTAATAAAATACTTCAATGAGTTATAACAATTATGCTTAAAACAAATGGACAAATTAGAAGCTGCAGAAAAGAAATAGAGAGTCTGAGCAAATAAATATGCATAAAAAGATAAAACATGAAAAAGCTAGAACTAAAAAGCACAGTTACTGAAATTAAGAGTTCGGGTTCAATGTATTGAACTAATAACAACATGAAGGGGTCAAGGAAAAAGCTAAGGAAATGGAAATTACCCAGTCTGGAAGACGGGGAGACAGAGACAGACAGAAAGAGAGACAGAGACAGAGACAGAGATAGAGACAGAGGCAAAGAAGACCAGGCCTCCAAGACTATGGACTTTTTCTAAAAAGATCTAACACTCATGTCATCCAGGTCCTATAAGGAGAAGAGAAAGAATGTTAAGCTCAAAAGATACTCAAACACTGAGTTATAACTCTCCAAATTTAGTGAGACAAAACTACTGTTCAAGAAACTGAATAGAAGTTAAAGATATTCACACCAATACCCCTCATAATTATATTTCTGAAACTAAAGTAAAGAAATAATGATTGAAAGCAGAGAAAATTTATACCTTATCTAAAAGAAAATGAATTTTATTAAGATTAGTGGAGCTCTCAGGAGAAACCATAGAGGAAAAAGAGAAATTGGAACGCTTTTTTCTAGTGCTGAAATAAAAAAAAAAAAGTCAAGTCAGAATTCTATATCCTGCAAATATATCCTTCAAGAATGAAAGGGAAATGAAGCCATTCTCATATCAAGGGAAACTAACAGAATTTGTTTTAGAAGAATGTATAAATAAAGTTCTCTAAGCAGAAAGAACCATAAAAGAAAGAACATTGCAAAGAAATTAAAACTTTATCTGTTTCCAGGTGGCATAACCATCTACACAGAAAATCCCAAGGAATCTAGAAATCCTCCCTGTATAACTAATGAATGCCTCTACAAAGTCATGAGGTACAATTAAAGCATAATAGTTGCTTTTATTTTTACATAGTGGCAATCAACATAAAGATAGCAAAGTGAAAAATGTAATACCACTTATGTTAACTAAGAAATATGAAAAATATCAGCTACTTTACTATAAAACTAGCACTCAGGACTTGTATGCTGAAAACCACATGATGTTGATGAAAAAAACCTCAGAACAAAATCAAAGGAGATGCATATCACTTCATGAATTGGAAAACCCATCATGATAAGGGGGCTGGAGAGAAGGCTCAATGGAATAAGCGCTTCCCTGGCAAGCGCAAGGGCTCTGAGTTCAATCCCCCGTTCTGAAAAGAAAAAAAATTCATGATAAAGATATCAGTCTTGCACAAATTGTTTACAAGTTTAGCACAATTCCTATTAAAATCTCAGGAAGATTTTTTATATAGTAAAATTATTCTAAAATGTATATTGAAAGATATTGGTGTTGAAATAGTTATAAAAATTTTTGAAGAAGAAAATGGGTGGAATTCATCTAAATTTCAAGGTTTGTTTTGTAATTATAATAATTAACATGTGATACTGGCAGAAGGGTAAATGCATAAATCATTGGAAGAAAACAAAGCACACTTAGATAAACAAAATTGGAAATGTGCTTTATTGGGTAGCTGTTTCAACTGCAAATGCTGCTGAAGCAATTTGACACATATATGCATAAAGAAACATCTGGACCTAAGTCTCACAGAAGCTAACTGATACAAAATTAATTCAAAATTGATCACGGTTTTAAATATACAACTATAAATCCTTTGGCCACTCTGCAAGGCTGACAGAGAACGATCACAAACTGAAGCCCAGCCTGAGTAAGTTGAGCAAGACCTTATCTGAAATCAAAAGGTCTAGCAATGTAGCTCTGTATGAAGGCCCTAGGTTTAACCACCAGAAACACACACACACACACACACACACACACACATATACATGCATACATGCATGCACACTGGCACATACACTTCTGGGGGGGGAATTATGATGGAAAATCTTTGTGATGCAGAGTTAAGGAAAGGCCTAGTCTTGAAAACACAATCCTTAAAAGGAAAAACTGATACAATGGAATTCATCAAAATGTGAAACTCTTGTTCTATGAAAGACCCTATTAAGAGAATGAAATATAAGCTAGAGAGCAAGAAAACATTCACATCAATCACATATTTGACAAAAGACTAATATATAGAATATATAATGAACTCTCAGTAATATTGAAAACCAACAGTTGTCAGGCACTAAGTTGATGGCTGGGGATAAAACTGTCAGCAAAAACAGATGAGATTTCTGCCCGCCTAGAGTTCACAGATTGGTGGGAGAAGCAGACAGTGATGTAACAGAGACATGATAATGGAGAAGGGAGTCACTAGGGGCTAAGAGAGGTGAGGGTGTTGGGGGGGGCGAGGAGGTGCTGAGGGCAGAGGAAAGGTAGAAAGACGCAGACAACGCACAATATACCTATGTATAAAGTACTCCTGAACATTTTCCAGAACAAAATTAAGATTTATCTTTATTCAAAAATCTATGCACAGTGGCTGGGGAGATAGCTCTGGAATAAGTGCCTGCCTGGCAAGCTCAAGGTCCTGAGTTCTATTCCTCGTACCACCAAAAAAAGATAAAAAAAGATTAAAAATCTATGCACAATAATTCATAGCAGTTTCACTCATAATAGCCAATAATAGGAAACAACCATTTGGGAAACTAAATAAATACCAAACAGTAAAAATGTAAATAATTCAATCATAAAATGGACAAAAGACATTTTATGAAGAGTATGTATACAAACGGTAAATAGGAACGGGAAAACGTAGACCATTCATGACAGGCAAATTAAAACTACAATGAAATATTACTAGACAATTATCAAAATTGCTAAAAGAAAAATGAGTGACATGACCATATTCTGACAATGATGCAGAAAAATGGTTATTTGCACACATTGCAGTATGAACAGAAAGTGGTATAGGCACTTTGAAAAATAGTTTACAAGTTTCTTAAAAATGCTAAACATGTAATTTCCACATGATCCAGCACTTGCACTCCTGAATATTTACCAGAAAAAAAATGAAGATTTATTTTTATTCAAAAATCTATGCACAGTAATTCATAGCAGTCTCACTCATCATGGCCAATAATTGGAAACAACCAGATGTTTTTCAGTGGCTGAGTGGCCTAGCCAAACTGTGATCATGCATATCATAGAATAGTGCTCAGCAATTAAAAGGCACAAATTACAGATAGATGTAGTGATCTAGATGAATCTCCAGAGATTATGCTAAGTGAAAAAAATATGAATCCCAAAGGATTGTATTCTGTATGATTAATTTACATAACGCCTTTTAAATGACAGAGTTATAGAGCTGGAAAACAGATTAGTGGCTGCGAGGAGCAGAGAAGCCAGTGCAGATTGCAGGGCAGCAGCAATTAAAGGAGCAGATGGGTATCTTTGCAAAGATGTGGATGTTCTATATCTTGCTTGCACTGATGTCAATTTCTTGGCTGGAATCCTATACTGTAGTTTTTGCAAAATGTTAGCGTTACGGGAAGCAGGTTATAAGGGATCTGAGTTTCTTACAGTTACAAATGAATCTACAATAATCTCAAAGTATTTGTTTTCACAAAACACACAGAGCCAGTAGAAAGCGAATGATTCAAGATGAGAGAATGTGTAGAAGCAGGAGTAAAGAGTTTTGCTTTTCACTTAGGAGCTATCCCTACTGTCCTTGTAGGTGTAATTTCAGCTGCTTATGAAAAAGCTACAACACAGAGGATATTCACATTACATGGTGAGTTTGGATGCACTGAGTGGAGGCTATAATTAAAGATGGAGAAAGGCAACTTCAAACACAAATTTATCTCTTCTCTCCTAGGATTTTCTCTGATCAAATCTTCAGCCTAGAATAGCAGTTTTCAATCTTGGCTCTGCGCATCAAGGGAGCTATGAAGAATACCAGTACCTGATTTTAGGCCTAAAGATACTGACTACGTTGGTCTAGTGTATGCCTGGGGCATCCGCATTTCTAAAGATATCCAAGTAATTGCAAAGTGCAGCCTCAATTGAGAACCACTGGCCAAGTGGAGGCCCACAGCCTGTTCGGGCCGTATTTGTGGGTACTTACTGTGTGTGCGCTTTCAAACAGATTGAGGAGACAAGTTTGAGACAGTGATATGCGTAGATCATTCCACTGTGCCTTTAATGATGAGGTTGTTAGTACATAATAGTTTTAAAGCAGAAATTGTACTAATAAATGATACTGATGAGCATATTTGTTGTTAGCTATGCTAAGACTTCCCTTTCGTTGCTAGCTTTTCAGCTCTTCAGTATTCCACCTTTTTTGCTGCCACAGGGTTTTGGGCATATATTAATTTCCTAAACTAATCAAGAACCCAGATCCCATCCCTCATGTCCCTTTTGGCCTAATCTACTTAACCTTCAGTCTCTTTCAATCTTTATTCACTTCCCCAGAGAAGTCACCCTCTTCTACACCATGAACGTTTCCTTCCCTGTACTTATCAGTTACACTTTTTGTATTAAAGCAACTTATCAATAATTATTTCTTATTAGATCACTAACACATATAATTGTACAATTGAGTGGGATTCTCGGCGATACTTCTCTGCACACGTATACACATACATTGCGCATCATCTGCGTCTCTCTGCCTTTCCTCGGCCCTCAACACCTCCTCGCTCCCCCACACCCCACCCCCTCACCTTTAGCCCCTAGCACTTCCCTCTCCAATTACTGTATCTCTAGTACATAAGTATCTGCTTCTCCCACCAAACTGTGAACTCTAGGAGGACAGAAATCTCATCTGTTTTTGCTGACAGTTTTATCCCCAGCCATCAACTTTGTGCCTGAGAGTTGTTGGTTTTCAATAGCATGTTGCCTGAATGAACTAACCAGCTTCTATTTAGAAACTTTGGGATTATTCAGAGATATGGCCAGAGAGGGAGTGTCAGAAAAGCATTTGCTTAGGGATGATTCTGCTGAAAACTACATAATGTGACCTTGGGCGGGTCACTAAGTATTCCTGGCACTTGGTGGACATCTTTGAAAGAGGGATGATTCTCAAAGTTGGTTGCAAATTAGGACCATTTGAGAAACTAAAAATACCAATTTCTGGGATTTAACTCAAGTTTTCTCATTTAGCTGGTTTAAAGTGGTATTTGGATATCAGGGCTTTTTAACATTTCTCCAGGATGATCAAATATGCGATGAAAATTGAAAACCTCTGAACTGGGCTCACTGATGGGCTTACAGTCTGAGGTATACTGTTAGGATCTTATAGGTCAACTCACTTTCTCTGGCCTATGCCCCCTTCCAGTTAGAATCATCTGTACTCAAAGGAAACCAAGTTGATGATAAGTTGAAAACAGATGCAGAGTGAAAGTTGTTTGTAGCTCTCCCTGCATTAATGTTTTCCTGCTGCTGATGCTTTCAGCAGCCGTGCTGTTTGCACTGCCACCTGTCCCCAGACTTCGCTCCTGGCATCCTATCAAGTGAGATAATGAGGTGGTGCTGGGAGGGGTGCAGGTAAATTGGGAAATAATTTCCCACACAAAGTCAGAGCGAATAAAAATTTGCTTGTGTGATTACTAACATTCTCATTCTGAAAATAGCAATTTCAAATATATCTTTCCATCCAAATGCCTAGAAGGGTTAATCTGTGTCAAAGATTAATTCCCTGAGACATTTCACTCTTTAGCAGTTTCCTGGTTTGTTTTTCATATTCAACACTAGACATGAAGTGTGGTGCCAGATTTCACTTGTTGTAGCTGTAGTCAGATATAACTGACTCCAAGGTGTAAAGAAATTCATCAGACCCCATGACTTTTATGTATAACAGAGCAGTGACCTTGTTCAAAATCTAGGATATCAAAATACAAATCAGGAGAGCGCTTTGTACTCCAGCCCATGGGACTCTGCTCTAGAGGTACAAACCCAGATCTGCTTCCTCCTGCTCCTGGAAGCTGTGCTTTCCTCTCCCCTGCATTTTCTCTTGCTGCTCTTTACTGGGGTCATGACGTAAAGTTCAGTTTATTAATAGAATGTCTAGAAGTATAAAGGAATTGAACTTTGTGATAGTGTATTTCATCCTAATTGGAAACAAACCCAGTATGGAAAAGAAGAAATTTTCCACCCTTTTGTAACTCTTGAGGTTAAGTGCCCTTCCATAGTGATCCATTTAGATGGTGTATGAGAACTATGTGTGAAAAATACCAGGAGGGTTTAAGTGGTGAGGTGGCAAGACCATTGCTCAAGGATGAATTGCTGCTCCTTTCCTCACGGGCAACATAGATGGATACAAATGGGTCCACTCTGCCTCCATGGCACCCATTCTCACACAAGTGCCTTGGAATCTTCTCCACTTCTTGAAGCCAGCAAAATACTAAGTGAGCCCATAGTGCAGGGGTTCAGTTATTTATGCAGGGCCTCCCTGAGCCTGTAACTGGCTACTATCAGATAGGATCCTCACTATACTTACAGTATTCATAGAAACCTTTCATTTGAAGATAGGGCAGGCAGGTGCATTGCTAACTTTCCAGTCTTCTCTTCTGGAGGAGAGATAATAAGAGGACAGCTTTTCATTCTTCACTTTGACCTTATACAAAAAACTCTGGGCCTTATCCACCAATAATTTCCTTTACATAATTGAAGGCAGTATCAGAAAGATCTAAGAGGTCCAGCTGGATGGCTCAATGGACCTCAGCTCCTGCTTAGGCAAGTGTAGGGACTGGGGTTAAATCCCCAGCATGACATGCAGTGCCAGGCCTACCCCCAAGTGAACTGAGCCCCCATTGAATCCGGGCATGGCGCCACATGCCTGTAATCCCAGTGTTGGGAGGTTGAAAACAGGAGAATCACTTTGAGTCCAAGTCGCATAGTGAGACCCTGTACCAAACATATAATTTTTTTAAAAAGATCTAAGGCTTTTGATTATTCACATGTTAGTGTGAATTATGTAAATTTAAAAATCAGATCACTTTCCTCTTTAAAGAAGTTAAACATATAGAGAAAATGAGATTCAAGTTTCAGATGGAGATACAATGTATAATTTTCAGAATATAAAGGAAGACATGGACGGGACCTGTGGTGGAAGATCTCATAGGCTGAGAAACAATCTGAGGGCTCCTAATGCCTGGACACAGAAATATGGCCCAAGATTGGATAGTGTCACAGACTGATACACAGGAGGAGACTTGAAACAGGATCTGCATGTTTCCCTAAATTGGGAAAGTGGCCATTTAACTATATGACAGTGAAAAATATTTTCTTGATACATGGGTGAGTACACTGCTGTAAGCCAATACATGATTTAGTTCTGTTAGCCTAACAAATTGGCTTTGAATTCATCATGTGGCTCAGACTAGCTTAGAATGCAGCAGTCCTTCTATCTCAGCCTCCCAAGGGCTGGGAATTAGCCTAACAAGTTGGGAAGCATGACTGGCCTTGGAAAAACTCAGGCAGTTGTCCAAATTGTGACCTACTTGCTTCATGATCTCTCTATCTTCAGACTCAGTGGTTTTAGTACCACCTTCCAACCCCTTGGTTCCTTAGGATCAGAATATTTAGCAGTGAGGTTCACATGATCCCAGGACTCAGAGACAGCCCATGTGGATGGCACAGAGAAAGAGAGCAGGAGAATAAATGTCTTGTCCCCCAATATACACTCTTTCCTAAGCCTACAGGTTCTTCTTTCCCACCTCCGCTTTAAAGCCTGTTCCAGCTTTATAAAAGTGCTCTTCCACTAGTCATGGATCTCACTCTAGCAACTTCCAGAGCAAGGGACAATTGGCCATACTGAAGTTGGTGAAGGATTCCCCTAGCAAAAGTGCTCAAGCAAAAAATGCGTCTTCCTCTCCCCAGGTGCATCTCTTTTCAAGCCATACATGTTGGCAGAAAGTAAGTGTGCAGATCCTTGTTGGAAGGATTTGAACTCCAGAGTGATGGCAGTTTTCATTGAGTGATTTCATTTTCCGTAACTCTCCTTTACAGTTTAGATACAAAATGTCCCCGAAAACTCTCACGTGCTCTGAAACAGAGCTCTTAGTAGGCGATTGGCTCATGGGTGCTACTCTCATCCACCCACCGGTGAGTTCATACTTGCATCTGCCATTAGGAGGGGGAACCTAGCTGGAGGTGCTCGCTGAGGACACAAATTGAAAGGCTGGCTTCTGGTTCCCTGGCTCTCCCCTTCTCTCTGTGCCCAGTTCTTGGCTGTCACAAGCTGTGTTCTGTCATGCCTATTCCTCCAAGTGGCTTTTGCCTTTCAGCCAGCCAGTTGTTGGCTGAATCCATTGAAATTATGAGCCATCTCCTCCTTTAAATTGCAGGTGTTTGCCATTTTGTCCCAGCAGCAGAAATGTAATGAATACACCCTTAAATCATCATTGAAGAATGTATTTCTTCTGAGGGAAAACTCCTAGTGAGAAAAACAAAGTATAAAAAATACTGTAGGCTGCAGCTCTTTATTTCATAATTACAACAGTCTTGGCAGAGCCCCAGGCTTCCTATCTGTCTCTCTGAGAATTAGAAGTCCAAAGTGAGGTGGCCACTGTAAACACATGTACTGACCCATCTTTTACAAGGAAATCTAAGGCCAAACTGCTTCTAACAAAGTAAGGCTATGAAACGAATTGTTTAATAACAGACATTGCCTTGTTAATTATGGTACCTCAAGGACATCTTCCATAAATTGAATCAATGAGATACACAACTTCGAAGTTTTGACAAAGACTTAAGTTATAGTATAAAAGACTTGTATTAACCATCCAATATTGAAATTGATCATTTCCCACACATTTCTGAGTACACAGAATTAAATAAATGCCTTTAAGTTAAAGAACAAGTTGTGATATATAATCTTTTTAAATATCTAGGTGAAAACTTCTTCTTTTTTTTTTTTTTTTTTTCGGAACCGGGG
>NDGN011458753.1:0-17725 GCA_002564285.1 Tympanoctomys barrerae | reverse complement strand
GTGCCAATGAGCTATATCCATGGCTCTATGTCCCTATCTTGTTCTCTTAACAATTTTAAAGATAATAATATGCAATATATTAACTATTGTTATTCTCCTACCTTTTATGGAATTGCATTTTACCTTTTTTCATAAAATAAAATATCTAATTGTTCCACATGTTTCTCAATACTAGATATTATTATTTTTAAAAATTGTAGGCATTGAATGGTTGTGTATTGGTAACTCGCTGTGATTTTAATTTACATTTTTGTTTGAAATCTGATGTTATATTTTCATGTGCTTGTCATTTATCTTATTTTTTTGAAAAAAGTTATATTGAAATCTTTTTGGCCATTTAAAAAATTGAATTATGTATGTTAATATTGAGTTTTGAGGTCTCTTTTTCTTTGCACACAAAAAAATTATTGACCACTCCTCTTTGAAGTTACAAACTCCTAATCTTTGCCCCAGGATTATTTTATCTTCTTTATTGATTTGGAAAGCTTCATTTCCAGTTATGTGATCATTTTGGAATAATTTCCTGTTTTTTTTTAGCATTTCAAGTTAAAATGTTTAGTTCATGTATTTTTCTAAATTAAGTGATTTCATTAAGTCTATTTTTTTCTAAATTTGAAAACATTTAATAAATTTGTGTGCAGAATGTTATAATTTAGATGTGCAGTGACCCAAATGGTTCATGTGTTAAAAGACTTGGTCCTCAGTGCTACATTATGGGGCTTTGGAAGATGACTGAATCATGAGGCCTTTAGCTTCCTCAATGAATAAATCCATCATTGGATTCATCAATGAATTAATCCCGCAGTGGATTTATAGTTTAATGGCATTCTTGGAAGATCTTGGAAATTGCGAAGACAAGACCAAATATAGTTAGTGCTAAACATTTAGGTAAGTCATATGAATGTTTGATCTGCTTTTTTGGGCTGTTTTGCCTGATCTCCAGAGCATTTCTGTGCTATGGCATTATCAATGTAGTCTCCGGGTGAGTCACTGTTGCAGAAACTGCGAGTGAGAAACTTCTATATTAAATCTTCCCACACTAAAAAAACCAAATGATTTAACATTGACATAAGGACTTACAGATATTTTTATTTGTACCAAATTATTTAAATCTAAAGATGTACATTCAGATTTTCAGCTTAAGTAAATTTTTGCTTCTTTGTTTTTTAATTTTTTAAAGAGAAGAGTTTTATTTTTGGTTCATATAAATTTCATTTTAGAATTACTGTACAGTAGTAGAAATTCATAACTTCAGTTTATAATTCTATCAGAGCTTAAAAAACATTTTTTTCAATAATGGGGATTGAATTCAGGACCTTGTGCTTGCCAGGCAAGCACTTATTCTACTGAGCTATTTACCCAGCCCCAGAACTTTTTTAACCATAAGAAATAATGATTTTATTTGAGAAAAATAAAGAATTGAAAGGAAACCATCTTAGTCCCTCAATCTTAACCATAAAAGTAAAAATCTAAAAATCCTACTTTCATTGTATTTAAGCAAGAGGGTCAAGAGCAGGCAAAGTTGAACTTGTTTTGTTGTTTACTATTGTAAGAAAATACTACATCACAAAGTGTTGGCAATGTCTAGAAGGAGAAAGGTGAGGAGGTAAGGGAGGAATTTATTACAGATGGGAAGTTTGGTTTAAGCTTGCTCCTTCAAGGTGGGAACTTGATTAGGACTATGTATGAAGCATAATAGCATACATAGACTAGGATCAATAGAAGCAGCAAGGGGAGAATATTGAGACAAGGCAAGGAAAGAATCCAAACCATATGTCTTAGTACTTCCCATTAATGAGTTGGTGAGTTTTTAGGGAAGTTCCTGTAATGAATAATCAAATCATGTGCTTGTCAGACCAGTCCTAGAAGAGAAAAAAATAAATGTGAATGAGATTGCGTAACAGTAAAATCATGTGAAGGTGGGCTGTCTTCTTATGTCCTCACTTGGGGCTCAGATACTGGGAGAAAAAGGGGAGAGAAATAACATAGAGGAAGTGAAAGAGTTTTCCTGTCTTCTTATAAAGACACTAGTCCCATCCTAAGCTCCACTTTCATGAACTATTACTTCCCAAACACCATTGCATGGGTGATTATGGCTTCAACTTATAAATTTTAGGGAACACAACTATTTAGCCCTTAGCAGGTGGCTTTAAATTATTTTTTATTTGGCTTCTAGCCAGACCCTAAAACAGCTAACACAATGCATGTAAGATGAATAGGTCTCTCTTGGGAAAATATATATATCAGTTTCCCACCACCATATAATAAGATCCAAATTTCCCTTGTATTAAAATTTATGTCAAGGCTTCTGCTTGTAGGCTGGTTTTTTTTTTTTTATTGTTTTGAAGTTTCAAAAGGGATGTGATAAAGTACCAGAGCATAAGTCATATATTCTGTGCATATTTACTGAATGAAAAAAATGTATATGCACAATTTAACTTACAGAAAAGAAAAGGAGGAGGAGAAAACAGATGAATATGATGAGAAAATAAATATTTCAATGTCTTTTTCCATGATGTTTATAGAAATTTCTTGTTTTCAGAATTTTTAGGGCAAGATAGGGCCTTTTCCTTTGTGTGGCTTGAAACAACTTTCCTGCCAACCACCATCTAACCTCTGTCACGAGAAAGCTATGTGCTGGCAAACTGGCCTCAATAGTTCAAGGTTAGAGAACCCCAGCCAACGCCCGAGGGTGGGACAGAACCTAGGCGCCAAGCAGTATCCTCAGGCTGCTAATTTGCTGGACACACAGAGCCCTGTTCTGTAACATCCCCCTGGGTTGTGGGTGAGTGGAACCTATTAACATTTAAAAATATTTGCAGAAATCAAAGATGAAGAGGGGGGAGCATTTCTGGAGGGCCAGTACTCAGTGCACTTTTATGCATGCCAAACTTTGCTGGCATAGCTTAGGACTTGATAGAGAACATCTGGGTGACTGCTGTAGCAGCATATAGATGTGGCTAAAGGCAGGGAACAAAGAGGGCTTGTGAGGGAATGTTGCAGTGGGGGAAATGCTCTGTGTAAAAAGAGGCCTTATTTAATGCCTATCCCATGCCCAGCTGGGGGAGGGGAGTAAGGCTAGGGAAGGGAGGTTTTTTTTTTTTTTTTGCCTTCATGTTGCCTGGGTAATGAATGCTGGAGACTGAGTGGCAGCATACAACTGGCCCATTTGACTTCTGAGATCCTTTCTTCCACCATTAGACAAGTGTGTTAAAGTCTAAGACATAGCTGAAACAACCACCATGGATGGCATCCTAATGCTGCCTCTTCTCTGGGAGTTTCTTTTCTCCTGTCTGGATGCAGGAGAAGTGGATATACTTTACAAAGGATGAAAGGTTCTGCTTTCAGTTGAGACAATATTCTCATTGGTTCTTTATCACCAGTCCTATTCATGTAGATACAAGATAACATAAATTAAGAATCGAGAATAGATGGGCTGGGGAGATAGCTCAGTGGCATAAGCACCTGCCTGGCAAGCGAAAGGTTCTGAGTTACATCTGCAGCACAAATGAAAAACAAACAAACAAACAACATTTCAAGGTATATTTCAAGCACAGAAGTGCACTTATTAACTGAAGGTTAGATCAGATTGTTGAGAAGTCCTCCATTTTAATGTAGATTTTCATACTCTGATCTATGCAATCCTCAGTTTACCCAGGGTGAATGTTTTAGCATTTAGTAAATCACAGCAATGCTGATGTAGGAGAGGAAGCACTATCTTACAAGACTGAATAAACTACTGTGTCCTTTACACAGATAGTGCTTGTGAACAGAAGGTAGTTTATGTGCTGCGATAAATATGACGTAGATGGTTCATTTATTGTGTTCTCCTCTACTTTCCTTGGCTTCCAGCTCACTGCTCTCCTGATTTCCTAAAATACTCCTAAGATACAAAAAAAAAAAAAAAAGAACCCAGACATAAACACTTTAAACTACTATAGGGTTGTTCTGGGAATGGGGCTAGAGACTCACCTCATTCATTCAACAAACATTCATCAAGTAGCTACTGTTCCAAGGGCCCTAGGGACATCATACTCAACAGGATAGTACCTGATTTCCAGAACTGGTACACTCGGATGATAAATTTCTTATTTCACATACCAGGTTCTTGCTTGTATGAAAGCAGGCAGGCAAACCTTGCTTCATTCAATTGTCTTTGTTCCCCTGATTTCTTCTATCTTGAGTTGAGCCTTGCTAATCAGATTGTTCACACTGGGTTTAAACTGATGTTCCTGAGATTGCCTGTTCTATCCCTAATATGGTGGTAAAATGCAAGGGTCGTTCTGAGGCTTCAAGCTTTAGGTGCTCTGGTATTCATGATTACATTCATGTCTGTTAGTGTGGGTGTGTATTCTGAAATACACCAATTAGTGTTACATGTCTGGTTTTGGGAAAAAAATTAAATTTTTGTTCTAAATTTGTTTAGAATGTGACTTTAATTTTATGTTAAAAATTATATTTTGCTAGCTGAGTGTGGTAGTGTGTGACTATAATTCCAGCACTCCACAGACTGAGGTGAGAGGGTAGTTGAGAAATTGAGGCCAGCCTGGGGCTACATAGTGAATTTAAGGATAGACAACTACATAATGAGATCATGGCTCAAAAAATTGCATTTGATTTGTGGTGCTATTGCATTCTTAATTGCTATTAAACATTTTAAGACTTTCCTTTACTATTAATTTGTTCTGAGACAGTCTTCTTCTTTCCCCAAGTAATGAATCAGATATACTGAATGCCAAGTTTATGATGTTACTTCAAGAGCATCTAGAACAAAAACAATTGGTGTTTAGCTCAGATCTTATAGATATTCTCTCTCTATATTATAATTAATTGTTAACCTCATCTTGACCAATATTTAGTTGATTTAAGCTTATGGTCTACTTCTTTTTGGAAAAAGTGTACATTAACTTTGCATTTTGCCATGTTAGAACAGTTATGTGTGTGTTAATAAGAAACTGCATCATGGATGACTAGCCCTGTTTCATATATATATATATATATATATATATATATATATATATATATGAAATAGATACATCCTTAACTTATGCCATATTTCATGAGTTCACTGTCCCCTAAACAAATATCATTCCTATATATCTGAGTATTTTGAACATAGTTGGTACTTAAATACAACTTTTATTCCTAAAATAAAACATCTTAAGAAATGAGTAAATACATATTAGTGTTAGTCATGTGAGTAGATACAGAAATTGACTCAAAATTCCCCAAAATGTCTCAAACTTATCCAACCTATTTTGAGAGCAAACCAATATATATATATGTTTATTTTTCTCATCCCAAAGTTTTGGGTCCCTGTTATATTATGTGGATACTAAAATGCCAGAAATGATTCATTGTATTCCAAAGAAAATCTAGAAATTGCCATAAACTCCAGAAGTGTTTCTCTGAAATTATTATCATGAAGAAAAATAATTCATTGTAAACTAAAGCCTTTGAAGCTTCTATTCCTCTTACATTTTCTTCATCAAGTTCACTGTAAGTCCTTTCAAATTAATCCTCCATTTAAGAGTAGTTTTAGTGGAGGTTCCATATCATAATTCCTTCCTTAATCTCCATCCCATCAGAAGCACTTTCTAGATAGAATCCCTTTCTTTACCTAAAAAAAATATCAAAACATAGGAACCTGTCTTGGTTTGCAGGTCAATTGAAATATCAGAAGCACCTAGTCTAACAAATGCAATGGCTTACTCAAGTAACATACAGGATTTTTCAAGAGCCTCTGAACTTCATGTCAGGGACCTACTGTCAAGGAAGCATCTCAGGAGCTATTGTTTAGTCCTGTGCTCTTCTTGGTATAAAACATCTGTTTCCAAAAAACTTGGAGTGACCCAGCTAAACATGAAGCCTGCCTGTAGATGATCCTAAAGCTTTTTGTATTTCATAACTGACTTTATTGTCTCCTTTCAGCCCATTTTAGGATTAATCCAGATATTTCTCATTCAGTATGTCATCTGCAAAACATCTCTGCTGTTTCTGTCAGTCTCATCTTTGGCACATATGGTGAGGCTCTAGCAATACATTAACCACTGTCTTTATGTATGTTTTCTGTAAGGAGATATAGCAGGTTTACTGAGCTCTGTAGTAATCTCTTATAGAACTCTATAGACAACCCCCAGTGTTAAATAAAATATTGACCTATTTATTTGCTGCCCACTTGGTCTTGAACTCATACTTATTTGCACTGCTTTATGGACCAGATCCTTAAATTAGGAAAATCAAGTCTTTGCCACAACTCGCTCAACAACCACCCATAGCCTAACACTGATAGGATTAAGTTGTCTCTAGTATCTTTATCTCATTATAATTTAAAAGTATTGCCATTCTGTTGATGTAAGTGTATTCGCTGATAATTTTTGAAAATATTATTTTATACTTGTAACCATGACTTGTGATGAAAACAAAGTTTCCTAAAGCACTTGGAGATTTGGTAGTAGATAAGCTATTGAGACTTGATTTTCTGGGTGGTGCAGCTCATCTTGAACCAGTCATTACTACTCAAAGAAAAATAATTTGGGGGGGGTAAGATATTATTCTATTAAAAGGTAGTATTAGTGAGTAACTACTATAAAAAATGAGTTTGGTAGCTGGTTATAGTGTTTCATGCCTATAATCCTAACACTCAAGAGGCTGAGGCAGCAGGATCACTGCAAGTTCAAGGCAAGCATGGGCTAGATAGTAACTTTAACCCACACTGTTAGAGCCCATTTCAAAAAACAAACAAACAAACAAACAAACAAAAAATGAAGTTCAACCAGGTATAATGAGAAATGTGTGTAATTCTAGCTACTCTTTTAGATGAGGTAGGACAATTACAAATTTGAGGTTACCCTAGAGAGTTCAATGAAATCTTGTCTCAAATAAGAACAAGAAAATGTTCTAAGGATGTAGCTCAGTGGTACAGTACTGAACTAGCATACATGAAATATTGGGCTCAATCCCCAGGACCTCTGAAAATATAAGCAAATATCCAATTAATGCAAGAAGTTCAAGTATAATGGAATATATATGAGTTTTATAGCAAAAATCAGCCAAACTCCATATGAACAAAAAAAGTGCTTTGCTCTTACACAAAAGTTGGACATATCAATATAAGAGTCAAGTGAAAGAGAAAGAGTAACATGTTAAATTTATGTAAAGCTGGAAGTTGTAAGTGTGATGTTTAGTTTTTAGTTTTCCTTTTTTGAAATCATTAGTTGATTAGCAGTTCTGCAAAGAAGTATGTTATTACTCAGGGATCTTGCTCATCTGACTCAAAGTTATTTCTTCTAAGAGAAGTGATAATGAAAATCTCTGACAGAATCACCTCAACGAAATCTCTGGCAGAACTTGGCAGAACCACTCAAGATAGTATCCAAGTGTCTATAATCTGAATTTTTAGTTCCATTCACCAAGAAGAAATTAAAGGCGTCAATTCATCTCCTTACTGAACACGACTCATAGGGAGAGTGTGTTGTCCCTGGGAAGTTTAAATAGTTCTCCAGCTTGTGAGTTTCCCAGTGATTTTTCTTACCTTTTCACTACTTCTTTCCACCATTGAAAAATCTCATATTTCTCTGGAAATAATTTTATGACCTGCATGAAGAAAAAGACAAGATTATGGAAGAGAAGGGGAAGCAATATTGCTCCATTTGTTTTCAGTTTTCTGAGTTCCTTCTCCAACTAAAAAGATTATATCAGATATTTTTAGTTGCTTTAGGGAAATCTTTTTTTTCTAAAAATATAATATTGAGAAAAATTTGTCGAGCTATATGCATCCCACTCTTAGGTTCTGTTCCCTCCTCTAAGTATTCAGCCTAGATAATGAAACAGTGGAAATAGCATTGTTTCTCAACTGTTCAAAATAAACTAAAATTCTGGAGCACAGAATATATGTTAGCCCCTTTGGGTATAAAAAGATGTATTTGGTATATGTATATATCAAACTATAATTTCTTAATTGTTGAACCAACAGTCTGGAGGGATTATGGGCAACCACTAATTTCAGGGAATAATGAAAAGGCTCTTATATATCTCTCTAATGTACCCAAGTACAACAAGAAGAAATTCTGGGAAGTTATCCTGAAGCTACTAGTGATCTCTAGTTAGTATTACTCTGAATGATAGTGAGTTTTCAACAATTTTTTTGGTCTACTTAGTTGATAAGCCTCTTCATTGATGGATGATAACACAACTTGATGTTCTTCATCCATAAAGTTCTTAAAATCACTTTGAGTTACTACTGAAATCTACACTTAAAAAGCTAGTCTTATATTTGGTTTATATAGCTACATGTAATTTAGAAAAGCAGATGCTGTATGTGGGTTTCTGGGCTTGTCATGCCCTCTTCCTTGTAATGATAGCATGGTGCTCCTCTCTGTTTAGTTCACCTTTTGTAAAGCCTTTTAGTCACATCTCAACCTCTTGAGTCACCATATTTTCAGCTCTCATTGTGTTCCAGCTTGGGTTAAGCACTCCTACTCATGTGCCTCTTAATCTTTATAGTGGTGTTTCCCACTGAGGTAGTTGATGTTATCCACACTTTCCAGATGCAGGAACTGAAATTTGCCATCATTGAAATCTTGTCCAAGATCACTCAACTGTTAATGATGGAGCAAGACTTCCAGCCCAGACATGGCTGATTCTAAAGCCTATGATCTACAATGTAATTCCAGATACATTCTGTGGATCCTCAGTGAACTACTACTTCTGGAGATAATCAATTCACCTGATCTTTCTTGGCTGGGCTCTTGATAAAGAAATATACTACTTGGGCAATGTGCTGGCCACATGTTGGTGCTCCTATTTTTTGATCCCCTCTTCCCACTGTGAAATAGAGATTATTGCTAAGCAAATCTCTGTTGAAGTTTGTTCAAGCCATTGTATGTTTCTTGCTTATGGAGGTAATTTTTCTCTTCAAATGTCTTTGAGTAAAGTAAGTTTTCTCTAATCTAAATAGTGTTGGAGGATCTGCTACTAGACAGTTAAGAATGTCCATTGTTCTACATTAATAAAGTCTACTCATGACCACAAAATTTGACACATCAAATTATTTGTGTGAGAACAGACCAAAACATTGCTGTCATAAAATCTGGGTGTGTTGGCCAAGTATCTAATATCATTTTTGCTTTATTTTATTTTATTTTATTTTTTGCAAACTGATAGATGTTAATTGTCAGGAATTTAAGAACTCAAGAAAGTCTCTTCTTTTGCTCTGGAATTTTTATAGTGAGTGTTACCAAATTTAGCACAACTTCATT
Organism: Tympanoctomys barrerae; assembly: GCA_002564285.1. Lineage (NCBI taxonomy): Eukaryota > Metazoa > Chordata > Mammalia > Rodentia > Octodontidae > Tympanoctomys > Tympanoctomys barrerae. Next base: position 8,465 of record NDGN011458753.1, on the reverse strand, counting down.
TCTCTCAGATATCATTTATTTATTTATTGTCATTACTATCATTATTATTTTTGGAATAATACCTTTAAACCTGGTAAAATTTGGTTTTGGAACTTACAAAATCAACTAATGTCGCTATGCCCTACAGTGGAGAAGTAAAATCAAGTATGGAGATTAGAATCAATTCCTTTTCCTATTAGTCCTTTTATAATTAGAACCAAGTCCTTTTCAAGACAGTGGAATTTCACAAAATATTCCAGTTGTAATTCTATAAAATGTCATTTTTATGAATTAAATGTTAAGCATTCTCTGAGATGATGCAAAAGAATAAATGTTAGCAATAGACTTTTGAATACTCATCAACAACAAAGATATATATATATATATATATTTTTTTTTTAATTTAATTTATTTATTTTTTGTGTGGAACCAGGGACTGAGCTCAGGCCCTTGCGCTTGGCAGGCAAGTACTCATTCTACTAAGCTATCTCCCTGGCCCCAATGAAGATATTTTAATGAGACACAGCAATAAAGCTAAACTATACATTTAAATATCTACATTTTATGATTCAATTATTTAGCATATGTTCTTCCACTTAAAACTAGATGGCAAATAAAATAATTGTGGGCTATATCTATGGCGTACATTCTATTTTTAGAAAATCCAAAGAGTGAGCTTAATTTATAATTTCAATGTAATTTTAATGAATCAGTTAATAAATACTGATAGTATTTTTAAGTAGCTATCAAGTTCATTGAATTATTAACTAGACTGAGTGGTCCTATGTATTTTTTAAATTTAATTTGTTTAGTTGGCTGATGTAGAAAAAAATGTTTGAAAACATTTTCCCCTATTGAAACAGAAAAATAAGGAAAGTAAGTTGAAAAATAATTAGAAATTATTTGTTGGTTTCCAAAAGTATGGAAATGTAATAAAAATTTTTCCAGCCATATCATTAAATTCTTACTGGATACAATCATTATATCTAAAATTATGTTGCAGATGGGTATTGCTTTTCCCCAAGGAGTACATTTATTGTTTTGAGAACATAATATAGCTTTCTTGGAAGGAGTTCTGCTGGATGGTTTCCCTGTTATACACAATTGGGTTATGTTTAGTTTATAAAAGTGGAAGATATGTCAGTTTATTTCATTGATATTTACGTCATGTCTGCTAGATCCTGGGAAAGATACATAGTTCATACCCGTTTCCAAATTGCAGAAAGATAAATTCTTGTGGGAATACTTTATTTTGAGGTAGTACCATTTACTTTTTACAGTTAAAGTGCATGCCACATCTTCATTTCATTGTAACAACTATGAAAATAAGCACATGAGAAAAATGACACAGAGTTTATATTATTTATTCAATATATAGTAGCTAGTTAGCGTATGTACTAGGGTTAGATCCTGCCTTGTAACTTCTAACCTAGAGCAGTCTGAAGCATGTTCTGTGGTCCTGATTTACCAAGGATTAGCTTGCAGACTTCAGTAAATCACTGTCTTTGGTTGCTCAGTTTCCCCTGCTGTATCATAATGGCACTGGGATATATCATCTCTAAGATTCCTTTCAATGCCAAAGTTCCAAGATTCTTTCCCCAAATAAAATAAGTGTGATAACCCAGAAGAAGGATCATGCTGTTGCCCATAGTTTTTCCAATTTTTGGTAATAAATCCAGATAGAACTGAATTTTTCTTTTTCTTTTTTTTAGGAAATTATTTTATCCTCTTTTCCTAAATTGTTCCATTACAGGCCAAGATTTTGCCTCTTTCTTTCTTGGGCCTTCACACAAAACTACATCCTTAGCCCTTTTGAAATTGTTTTAAAATTTGTAATAGGGTCTGGCTAAGTCACTAAATCTCCCACAGTGGAATTCAATTTATGATCCTCCTGCCTCCACCTCCCAAGTTCTGTATTATAGGTGTGTGCCATTTTTACTGCTGTGGTTCCCATTTTTCGACTCTTTTTCCAAAGTATCTTTGGTTTCTTTGATCTTGTTAAATCACTTTACATTAGAAAACTTTCTGAAGTCTCCTTAACAACAGCAGAAACTTGCCCTCTATTAACTCATTGTAAGGATTTACTACCACTCCCACACATTTTCCACAATTTCATTAAGACTGTCTGGTTATGTAAATCATGGTATGTTGGGGACTAAAGGCATATCAAGTGCAAGGTTAAGAAAGTCAAGTCCACTATCAAGTTAGATGTCTTTCCACCCACACTTTGTTCATATCCCATCCCACCATTTCTTCTCAATATTTTTCTAGTATCTTTTATTATTCTGGTAAAAGATATGTGTCAAAATCCCTGACACACACCACCTTCAGTCTCAGTATCACTAATGAATATAAAAGTGTATATTACATCAGTCCATCCTGCAAATGCAAATGCAGTCACTCTGGATTTGTGTTAAGTGAAAAAACTCAAAATTTAATATTTTCTTCCAAAGATTCAGTTCATTAAGTGATTCAGATACATCATGCAGGAATAGCAGTACTTACTTTGAGAAGTCATCGGTTTCACAATATCTATTTACAGCTGAGTAATAATCACAAATAATATTCTTATTGAGTATATCAAGTCCTGTTGTTTGAATAACAAAACCTGTAAATCTGATTTGTTGCTACCTTGTTAGTGTTCGTGTTGGATGGTGACCTTGAACAAGCTTGAGTTTTAATTTTAAACTCTCTATTGAGTTTCCTTTAAGCAAGAGAGCAAGGTGGTCTTTGGCTGCCTTAAAAACCAGACACTCTTTTCCACTTGTAATAAATGTATAGGAAGGTATGTGTTTCCACAAGAGACTAATTCCATCTGCATTTAAAGCAAATTTCAGAGGACATTTGCCAATTTCTATTATGAACTTGAGAAGTCCAGGAAATTTCTTTACTGATGCCTAGTCTGTAATTTACTCCTTGTCCTAAAGTTTTGGTGATAAAAAATCTACATCATTCAAATCAGTTAAATTAACTAAGTCTGGCATTTAAAACTCCTTCAGTTCTACTCTTATATTTATATGGATGGAAGTGAGTGCAGTAGAAAAGATACTGGAGCCATCTGTCCAAAGAGAGTAGTGGGACATATGTAATGGTATTGTGGGATTGCACACATAGCAGTAGGGGCAGAACAACCTTATAAATATCCTACTGACAATATTGTAGACTGATTGAGGTGTGCCCTCTGCCTGGCTGGGATCTATTATGTCCCAATGAGAAAAGATTCTAGCTGTAGTGTGTTATAACACACCTAAAAGACTCTTTCTGATGATTCTGGTTGATTTCACCTGACAATTATCTTTGTAATTCAGACCAGAAGCCATCTCTCTGATGATACCTTACCTAACTTCTAAACTTGAGGCAGAATTTATGGCTACAGTCTATAGTTCATTTAACATGCTGGTATAAACATTCTAGTCTATGTGTATAAGATCGTCTTTGTATTCACTTATTTATTTTAGTTTTCCTTATTTAGTACAGGGTCTACAGGGTCTCACTACATAGATCAGACTCACAGTGATCCTCTTATTTTCAGCCTCCCAACTGCTGGGATTTCAGGCAGACGCCATCACGCCCAGTCTTAGTCCCCATCTCAGAGCGCCCTGGGAGCAGGCCAGCATGGCACACTTGGGACTAAATCCCTGTTCCTGTGTCTGCCAAAGCAGACACTTTAGTCCACTGAGCTATCTGACTGACCCTAAGACCATCTTTTTGCTATATGGAGTCCTATTTGATAGTAGCAATTATGTTTGATACATTTTAATGAAGGCAGTATAGCCACTGAGAAAGAACCCATCCATTGGAGCTAGACTTCCTTTCAAGTCAACTTTATTGAAGTTTACTGTGTTGCCTTAACTAAGGTACTGAAAGCTTAGTTGCCTCATTGGTAAGATGGAGGTAGTGGGCTTATTTGATAGATACAAAGACCCTCTGATATTTCATTTCCTTCTATCTTGCTGAAAGACACTCAGTGATTACTAAAAACATAAGAAACATTCAAATTCTTACATCTTTCCACATACTGTTCATATCACTTCTCACCATCATTTCTCAGCATTGTTCTAGGGTTTTTATTTTTCAGGTAAAGGAACAGGCAGAGTGTGGTATGAGTCAGGGATTTTGACAAACAATGAAGTTGGGTGTTACATCAATTCATCCTGCAAATACAGTCACTCAGGATTTGTGCTGGGTGAAAAAAACCTATCAAAAGATAGTTTTCGAATACTTACTATATGCCTTCCAATTGAGAAAAATACAAATTTTTAGAAGAAATATCTGAAGATCACAAACTAATAGATAGTAAAGATATTTAAATAAGTATAATTAACTCAATTATTCTGAAGGATAAAAGAGCTGAGATTTTAAGTTCCTTTCCAAATCTAACTTATATTACTCAATATCTAAGCTTCCAGGAAAGTAAAAAAAAAATGGTCTTCAAATTGCAAATGGAAATTTTATAAAGCTTTTGTTTAAACCTACTTACTCAATCTTTTTTTCTGCATCTTTTGGATGGGTCTACTTAGCCAGGGTCTTCTCCTACTGGTACAGTCAGCATCCCTTTGTCTATGTACCATTACCTGGAACATTTTCCATCCCACCCCTTAAAAATGCTGTTCATCCTGAGCCTCCTTTCCTTATTTGTAAAACAAGCCAGTAAAAATAGAAATATTTTAGCTCTAGAATATTTTGGGGGTTTTTTACCTTGCAAGTGAGGAAGGAGGACAGATTATACATTTTACATTTTTTTTTCTTCCAAATCTTACTTTCTGTGCATGATCATCCTGATTTACTGCATTTAGCTCCTCCTGACATCAGAGCTCTAAATAGAAAGAAGCTCGAGTGTAGGGCATCTATTACATGAAATGTGAAATGTTTAGAAAAGCCTTTGAAGTGTTGAGTAGGAATAGTGTATTAAGAACAGTCGACCAAATGGAAGAAACCTGGGAACTGGACAAGCTGTGGATGTGCAGATGGTACTACTAACAATCAGTCAATTAGAGAACACAGCCTATGTGTGCAGATCGATACGGCATGTGTCTCTATACAGTGGGATGTACCAAAAGGTTGTCAACAGTTGTTATCTCTGTATGTACTGCCTCCAAAGAAAAGAGTCAAATTGCCCGTGTTACACAACCTAGACATTTCAGTGCATGCTGCCCATAAACAAAAATCAGCATAAAATATGTGCTTGAGGGTGAGTGGTGGTGAGGTAGAGAGAAATGTTCTCTAGCATTTTAGTCCTTTTAAAAATCTCCTTCATTCTAATATCAGTCTACAAACTAATAATCTACAAGTCTACATTTGACCCCATGACATTGTACACTTAGAATGTGCGTGAATCCCACACATTCTGGCGTGTTGTGCTCAACATTAGTGTTAAAGAACAGCAGAGAGTCATGTAAGAATAAGCATGAGTCAGTCAGCCATTGGAGCATTACAGAGAGGTGTTATTTCTTAGAGATAAGAGAACAAAGAAGTCTTAATATCCGGCTCAGCCAGGGCAGGAAATTGCCTACTTCCTGAGCCAGTGTGGTAGAGGCTGTAGGATGGAAGCCAGATATTGGAGGGAGGAGGCAAGTAAGTGCTAGAGACCTCAGGATTTTATTGTAGGGCACATGGACTTTGTACTAGAATGTCAAAAACTCATTTTGTCTCTAGCACAGAAAGATGCTTGACAAAGAATTAATGACACTAAAACATTCTTGTAAATGTCATGCACGATCATTAATTTTCATAGATGGCCATGCATTCTCAGATGTTTGTGCTTGCTATTCCTGAATGTGTCTCCCATCAGTGGTATGTGCCAACATTTTAATTTTAAAGACTATCAATTATCCTGTTAACTCTAAACTCCATTATTATAAAAGTGTAAAGTGCCAACTTGACCTTACATCCCTAGTCCTAATTACATACATGTGTATTTATAGACCTCTCTCCAACCCGAGTGACACTAACAAACTAGTTTGCAAAGCTCTTAACCTCTCATGCTTTCTTTTCCTCATTTGTAAATCAAGAGTGTCAAACTAGATCATCTCAAAGGTTTGAGTTCTAAAGAAAAGTGGCAGAAATTCTATTAAGTACAAGGCTGCATAGTAGGAAAAAATATCTTTGGAATCTGAAATATGTGGGTTTAAATCTCAGCATCTCCACTTGTCAGATGTGTGACATTGGGAATGTTCTCTAATCTTCTCAGGCTGGTTTCAACATTTCTAACTGGAGTATGCTGAAATTATAGGGTTGTTAAGTAACAAGGCATTGTCATGTCTAGCAGACATGTATTTAGAGCTATTCTGTTTCTCTTCTTTTTCTTTGGTGCTATGTGGACTTAATAGGTTTAGTACTTTTCATCAGGAAGATAACACAGATTCAGATGGTTGTGTAGAAAAAGCAAAGAGAAATATTAATTCCCAGAGGATCTAAATATGAGTTGAATTTTGACAAGCAAAAATTAAGTATAAAATTCTTATAATGTTGAAATATAGACTGCAGTGACCAGAGTTAATAAATATATTTTATCAATCAAATTTTATTCAAGTATTTGTATAATACACATAATGTTCTTTTTGTTTTAAAACTGTATCTTGGAAATCATCTTGTATACTATTTATGACATGAATACACACACACACACATACACACACATATATATGTATATATATAAATTTACATAAGTAGTACTCGGTACATATTTAGGTGGCTACTATATTTTGCTTTTATAAAGAAGTTTGCAATGAATAATCTGGCATATAAACTTTAACACATATAAGTAAATTTGTATAATGTATTCCTAATTATAGGATTACTTGTTCAAGGGCATGCATATTTGTAGCTTAATTTTTTTAATTATCAACATAATCTTTGTAAATATTTAGGAGATATAATATGACAATGTGATAAATATAAAAAATATAATGATCAAATCAGGTTACTAGCATTTCCTTCCTCATATATTTATCATTTCTATTAGTTCAGAATGGTCTTTCTTCTCTTTACCAGTTATCTTAAAGTATATAATATTATAAGACAGTTGTTCTGCGCTGCTATAGAACACTAGAAGTAATTCCTCCCCCTAGCAGTATGTTCTTACCCATCACTTATCCTCTCTAGTAATAACTATTCTACTCTTTTCTACTTTGAGATTATCTTTTCAGTTTCTACAAATGAGTGAGAAATCATGTCATTGTCTTTTAGTTCCTGGCTTAAATGACTTAAAATAGTGTCCTGCAGTCTCTCTATGTTACCACAAATGACAGGATTTCATTTTTTTCATAGATAAGTGATAGTCTATCTTGTATATTTGCTAAAATTTCTCCATTCATCTACTGGTGAACATCTTGGTAGATGTGTGTTACTACTACTGTTATTGGCTACTACTGAGGTTCATTTGCTCACTATTGACCAAATCAAAAGAGGCAATATACTTTGGTAAAATAATTTATTTTAATTTAGCTCCAAGGAGATAAAGACATATGTTTACCTTAAATCAGCATCTCACCATTTTGAGGTAGATGAAGTTCTTATAGTGAGAAACAAGGGAGTGGGGGCACAGGGAGACAGGGCAGATTTCTATGCTTGCTTTATCATTTTTAGTCATCTATGCTNAGTATGAGGAAGTTTGGAGAAATTGCTCTGTCTACAAGAAAAAGAATATAACTTTTAAGGTTGCATTTTGCAATGCTGGCTACAATTCTTTCTTTGCTAATTTTGGCTCTCATTGTTGAGGGTCTTGAGGTGCCACACCATCTGGCTGGATGTCTCACGTTGGATTGGCACATGGAATCCAATACAAATAACTTGGGCATGAGCAAAAGGAAACAGGATGCTAGAGCCTGAAAAAGAATCGCACTAAAGTTATGTCATGAAAATAAAAAGAAAAAAAAAGTCACATGATATCTAACCATTATATCTGCCAGATGGGCTTTTGTTTTGCTTTTAAATAGTCATATAGAAGTGGATTCTTTTTTAAACTCTGCAACTCTGCTTATTTTGGTAGAGTTGGTACACACGGGACTCTCTGGTGCTTAAAAAGTTCTCCTCTTGTCTCTGAATGTATTTTCCTTTCTTCTGAAGATACTGCCATCTGCAGCCTTGTCCCTTGGTGCTGAGGTAGCTTTCCCTTGCCAAGACAATTAGGCAGACCATGTCTGACATTGAAGGCAATGAAACATGTTTTAAGTCAGTGTTATTAAAATCTTTCTTGTTAAATATAAGCAATAACAGAGATGTAGAAAAAGTGATTCTTAGGCTAGTTTATCTAGAGTTCACTGTCAAATCTAATCCTGTCTACTTTGTAATTAGCACCCTAAATCATTAGAATTTTGAGAAATAGTTACAAAGGTTGCAAATAGACACAAAACAAACTGATAAGAGCAAAGAAAATCCAGCCTATACAGTAGACTTGAACTAAAAAAGGTAATGACCAAGTTAATTAAAGAAATCCAGTATTTCTGAGAAGCAAGCTTCATTCTGTCAGAAAGTATATCAAGGGG
>NDGN011458747.1:0-15264 GCA_002564285.1 Tympanoctomys barrerae | reverse complement strand
CCTTGTGCTTGCTAGGGAAGCACTTATTCCACTTAGCCATCTTCCCGGCTCTACCACCATTCTTTCTGAGGAACATAAGATCCTTAAAGTTGGTGGCTCCCTATTTGTGGATCTAGCCCTTTTGAGAGTGAGGTGGGTTGAAAGCAAATCATGGACACTTAAAATTACTTAACCACTATGAACCTCAGTTTCCCATGCTGTAAAAGGGGCATCCTCATACTAATAAATATAAAACATAATTTAGTCAACATTTTTTCCCCTCTAAGAATGTAAGCTGCTTAGAGACAGGGATTTCTGTCTCTTGTTTGTAAGAATCCTTGGTGCCAGGGACATAGCAAGTGTCCAGTAAACAACTCCCAAATAAATGAACAAGGGGTTCCCTTTTATGTGCTCCATGCTCCATGCCTGGCAGTGCACAAAATCTTTTCATGCAAAATACTACTCAAGCCTCAAAACACTTTGCAAGTAAGGAAACAGCCTCAGCCAGGTGGTCTGTGATTTGCCTGTGCCCCTGGAGGCTGGGCCATGGGGCTGGGACTGAATCTGAGTTCCATGCATGTGATGCTGTAGGCAATGAGGCTACTCAGCTGGGACTGGTCTATGGCAGGCCACCAGCCAACGTGGCTTGGATGACCATTGCGCTCTTCAACCCCAGACCTCTTCCCTGGGCCTCAGTTTCCCTTCTGGAATGCTCCAGGTCTGAACTTGACCTTCTCAGGGTGTCCCCACCAAGTCTGTACCTGAAGGGGACTTTCCCACAGCTGACCCCTAACACCAGTTGTCCTGCTTGTGACCTCCCTGCACCTTCAGGGAGACTTAGAGGCTCCGTTCCCCTCCCTCCTGTGGCCTTGCCACTCACCTCCAGACAGATTTTTCTGCCCAGATGAGAGCCCAGCAGCCTTCGCCAGGGGTGTCTTTTCTGCTCCCTCGGTCCGTCCCAAGGTTCAGGGGTTCCAGCTGCACACGGCAGGCCAAGCTGCTGTTCTGTCTGCAGCACAGCACAGAGAAACAAACACAGCTGTGTTTATTCCAGAAATTACACATCCTGATAATCTGCTCGCTTGGGGTAATGCCTCCCGGTTAGGATCTTAGGGGGGGGCGCACCAAGGTGCCTGAAAGCTGGGTTGCATTTAATCCTCTGTGACGACAGAGCTATTGAGCGGACCTCAGCCAGTAGGATATGCCTCAGCCAGTGGGCGTCCACATAGCTCCGGGGCGCTCAGTCCAACTTAGGTGGGCATCCTCACCTGGTCTCACTTTGGGGGATTTGAACCTGACTATGTGCACCATGGCCTCTGGGGACCGACACACAGACCTAGATTAGGGGAACTTGGCCCGGGAGTGGATTTTGAATCCAGTCAGGTTATTCTCTAAACAGTGTCCCTGGCTTCCTACGGCTGGGAGGATAAAGACCTGCCTTCCCCGGGTCCAAAGACCCTGTGTGGGCTCTCCCCACTGCTGCCCATGCCAGCTGTTTCTCCACCACTGACCTCACACCAGCAAATCTAGCCGCTCTGGCCTGTTGGACTCTCACTGTCTCCCACCTCCTTCTCACCCCAGGGCCTTTGCACTGACAGGTGTCTCCAGCTACAGTGCTGTTCCCTCATCCCCTGGAATACTCTCACCCATCCTCTACCCCATCCCCACGTAGATCCAGGAGTAGCTCTATTTCAGCATTTGTCTACATTACAATTTAAAAATAATTAGCGTGCTTCTTTGATCAGCTCTCTCTCCTTTCCTTCCTACTATACACTCCACAAAGGCAGGGACCACCATTGCATTGCTCCCCCACCAGATTCCCCAGGCCAGGCATCATGGCTGGCCCATAATAGGTGCTCGATTAATATGTGTCGACTGGGGAATGAATGGGAGAATGCGCAGTTCTCAGAGAAGTGAAAGGAGGGTATGCTCCTGTGTGTTCTTCTGGGTGACAGTTGGCAGAGTGCTGTGACATCCGTCATCTCCCTCTAATTGAACAGACTGGTATTGAAGTCTGCAGGGGCTTGGCACATGGCCAGAGCCCAGGGAGGGGGTGTGGGATCCGAGGTGAAGAAGGCAGCCTGGGTCTTGCCTTCAGAGCTCACATGCCGCCAAGTGCAGCCCCTGGAGGAGGGGCCTGGGGATTGTTCTCCCAGAAGCACGGAGGAGGCTTCCAATACTCAGAGGCTCCCGGTCCTTGTTGGGGCTGCACAACTAAGTGGGGACAGGCACACATTCAGAGGATGCCAAGCCCAGGGCCTTTCCTGCTGCTCAATGACACTCAGCTAGAGAAACCAACCTTGCTGGCCTCTGGGTGTCTCTACATCCTCCCCTCTGGCTAGCTGTGTAGTGGGGGCAAGTTACAGGAGCCAGCTGTAACTCATCCTGGTCCTGCCCTTCGGCGCTGTCCTTCTCAGGGCAAGGTGGATGACAGGTGTCCAGTGAGTAGGTGGGAAAAGGAGAGAAAAAAATACTGCACAGAAGAAGGGGATCCATCCAGCTTGGAAGAGGGCTTGGAAAGGCCTTTTGGGGGGAGAGGACAGATGTTGTAGCAGAGAGCCCTGTGTGAACGTGGAGAGAGCCTGTATATGCTGGGGAGGAGACTGCAGCAGAGGAAACAGTCCAGGGAAGGGTCCTGTGGCAGTATCATGTGGGGAGGCAGGAACAGGAAGGTGTGGGCATGGTGCGACAGAGGCTGGAGCAGAGGTTGGGGACAAGAGAGGGCCGGGCAGGACTTTGGCTGTCACTTGAGTGAGATAGGAGCTGTGGAGGGCATGAGGAAGAGGTCGCAGGGTCCGACTTGGGTTCCTAAGTGCCACTCTGATTGCCACGAGGGAACAGATGTGTGTGCAGGGTTAGCAGGGAACGCGGCCTGGGCTGGCGGCGGGACCTGTCTGTAATGGCTCTGCTTTTGCTCCCGGCTCGGTTCACATGGTGTGGTGAGGGCAGAGGCTGCTTCCCGTATTTCTTCTAAGCCTAGCTGTGCTGGTATTTCTGATGTGGATGCACCCAGCTTTTGATTTCTAGTAATTAATAATTTTATTGACAGTGTCATCTCCTGACAGCCTCATGTGCTGGACTATCCTGGCTGGAGAGGAGAGCAGAGGGCAGGGAAGGCATTGTGGGACACGTGGGCAACTTTGCACACAGCCTTTCCCCTTTCTGGCTCCAGGAGCTGCTTTAGAAGACAGTTGTATGGGGGGTTTTGCAGCAGGTTCTAGTCCAGGGCCAGCTCTTTCCAGGTGTAGTTGGGGACAGGGGGCTTCAGCTCTCTGAGCTCCAGTTTCCCCATGTGTAGGAGGTGATGCAGTGGCCATTGTGCAGAAGGCATAGGCAGTATGGGGGACCCCTCCTGTGCTCTGCACCCCGGACTTCTGTCCACACCCAAGGGGAGTTGGCCTAATTCTGGGTTTGTGCAGTGCTAGTGCTGCCCCATTTCAGTCTCAGGACTTGCAGAGCCTTCAGGAAGGGACTCTGCTCCAGGGCCACACACACCGTCAACAGCCTATAGGCTGAGTGGCCTCAGGCTGGTAACACATCGTCCCTGGGTCCTGGAGCTGATCGGCTCCCTGTATCCCCGCAGCGAGGATCAGAAAAGGCTCTGCCTCCCAGGCCTGCATGGAGGAAACCAGAGCCCTCTTGGAAAGAGTGCTGAGGGTGGGGCTCTGCAAATCTGGCTCCCTTTTGCCCAGATGTGTGGGCCAGCTGCCTCCCAGGAGTGAGCGCCAGGAGCTGTGCGGGGGCCTGAGAAAGGTGAGGGACTGAGAAGGTGGTGGGTGATGCCTGGAACAGGGAGGCTGTGGGGAAGAGCACCGGGGCCAGAGGGCGGCTTGAACAGTTCTTGCTAATTTTTTTAGAAAACCTCTCTCCCATCTTCATATGATTAAGAGTATTTTTTTAAATGCCTTGTTGAAATAAAAATAGTTTATTTCCATATGACCTCATTTCATTCCACCCCCCTGCCCCATGTACATATGCACACACACACACACACATACACACACACATACACACACACAAACATGCACACACACAGAGCAAAGCTGCCTCTTACAATTTTGTTAGAGGGATTATTTGCCTAGTAGGTAAATATCTAGGTGGACCCTCCCATCCTTTACTTTTTGATTTGCACTTGGAGCCTTTTGGAAACCTGGAGTAGCAAGTGGCCCACAGGCAGGTCTTTTGCTGGCATGTTTGCACTCACTGTCCTGCTTGCTTCTCCTGCCACCCTGGGGGTGGCACGGTGACCCACTGCTTGGCAATGAGATTGCCCATCTGCTTCTCCTTACCAGAAGCACCTAGCCCAGTATCTGGCACTAAGTTACCCACCCAAACTTACCCAGCCTGGGCTGAAGGTGGTGCAGAATGAGACCCATCACACAGATGCAGAAGCTGAGGCTCGAGGAGGCTTGTCCTGAGCTTTGGCCCCAGAATTGTCTGAGTTCTCTGTACATACTCCTGCCTCTTTCTCAGTGCCTTTCTGGTCAGCCCCTTTGCTTCAGGTGGAGAGATCAAGACTCAGAGGGCAGAGGATTTGTGCAGTCATATGCTGAGGAGTCATGATACTAATGATGAAAAATATTACAACATTTTGATAGCACACATTAGAAAACCATGAAGAGCTAGAGATATAGCTCAGAGCCTAGGAAGCACAAGGTCCTGAGTTCAATTCCCAGTACAAACAAAACAAAATAAAAACAATGAATTTTAAAGATCAGACCTTACAAAGTAAACTTACAGTCATAATCAGGATGGACGGATGGATAGATAGATAGATAGATAGATAGATAGATAGATAGATTGATAGATAGATCTTATTTTGACCAAATCCATTACCTGATGGAATCTGCCACTTCAAGGTGGGATGGTTACTATCTCTGTTTAAGAGGTGGAAAATCCGACTCTGGAAGTTTCTGTAGCTTATCCAAGGCCACACGTCCCAGCAGTGGCAGAGCCAGAGTTTGAACCCAGGATCTTCTGGCATCTTCACTGCTTCATCGGGTCTGTCCTGGGGACAGACCCAGGAGTTGACCTCAGCACACTAGATTCTTGACCTCCTGGCCTCCCAAAATAAAAACACAGCCAAGAGGCCTCCCCCCTCAGGAGCTCCTGAGCTCCCCACTCAGAGGCCAGCCTGGGATGGGCGGGGTCTCTCTGCAGCCCCAGCTGCACGCTGCTGGTCCCCCTGCTGCCTCACTGGCAGGATAAATTTCCTCTGTCTCCACCCTGGATGCCCTGTCACAGACCCTATCGTGGTCTCCACTGAGCCTCAAAACCTCCTCAGGAGGCAGGCTGCCTCCATCTCCAAGTGGAGGAACCAAGAGCAGGATGTTCCTTTGCTGTTGATTCTTTACTTCTTTTAGGCCATGAAGAGCCTTGAGAAGCTGCCAAAACTGAACACACACACACACACACACACACACACACACACACACGCACGCACATAAGCACACAAGCACGCATGCATGCATGCTTTTCAGGAGGATTTTAGGAGACTCACAGATTTTAAAAGCCCCTATTGCTCTGTGCTGCTGGCTGCACCGTTTTTGCTGAACACCTGCTTTGTAGCAGGCAGGGAACCCTTGCAGGGTCAGAAGGCTGAGGCTGAGAGAAGCGCTCTCACTGAGGCTGCATAGCAGCCAATGGAAGCATCCCTGCCCGACTCCAGAGCTGTGCCCACTGGCCTGGGAGGGTACAGTGCTGGAGTAGCTGCCGAGTTTTGTCCAGAATCCGGGCCTGTGGGAGAGTGCTAGCACCCATGGTTAAGGCCTGCCTGTGCAAAAGAGGTGCAGGCTCACCCCAGGCCTGAGAGCCTGGTGAGCTACGGGGGATGAGGGCAAGGTTTGTGGCTCTTTGGGAATTTGCAGCAGGGCGACTCCTCACCCTCTCCTCAGGGGGGTGATTTGAGCCGCTCACTCAGCTCTGTATGATGGAAAATCTGCAATTTAAGCTAGACTCATGTGGCTTAAATTATGGGAGTTTTTCTCCCCTGAAACTTTCCCGCTCAGCCCAGGCCAGTCTGCTGAGTTTGCCTGGCGCTCAAGGCTCTTCACAAACAAATCCCTTGCAGGGTGGGGCTGAGGCAGAGGTCCCGGTGCTAAGCAGCTCCCTGGATGCCAGTCAGAGCCTCTGCCTCTTGGCATTGCATTAGCAGAGCCACCCTGGGATCTTATGTAAGGGTAAGAGTAAGTGTGTGGGCTCTCATGGACCTAAGTTCAAATCCTAGCTCAGCCACTTTTGTGTACTCTGACCTCTGATAGGCTGCTTTCCCTCCTGAGCTTTGGTTCCCTTAGTTCCATGAGAGTGACAGTGTAGCGTAGAGGGGCACGAGGTACCATGTCTGGCATGAAGGAAGTGCTTATAAAGGTCATGGCAGTTGGGCCAGGGGTGTGGTTCAGCAGTAGAAAGCATGCTGTGGTTTGTGCAAGACTCCAAGTTCTATGGCCAGCACGGAACACAAAGCACATCCAAACTCGGTGATACTGGTCATTGGCCATGATGGTTGCTGTCATGGAGGCGAGTGGGGAAGACCATGCAGCCGGCTGGGTGGGGTCAGGCTAGGCTGCACCTGGAGGGAGATAGAGCAGGTTGGTCTGGGGTGAGGGAGAACTGGATGACAAGGAAACCCCTCTTGCTTGGCTGGTATGGGGAGTGAGACCAGGTCTGACAGCAGAGGCGCAAAACCCTCTCCTTTTTCACTTTCCTCCCAGAAAATTCTGGGAGCCAGACAAAGAGTCCTCTGCTCCCCAGCATCCAGTGTGGCAGCAGGGGCTCTGTGTGACTGTTGTCCACATCAGAGGTCACCTTGATCTCATCAGCCCAAGGGGTTTCCTTGGGGTGGGTGAGAAGGAGTTGGGGAGCTTCAGTCCGGTTCCCATGGACCCCAGGAGGAGGAGGAGGAGGCCCCTTCCCAGCTCTGCTCTGGCCCTTCAGGGAAGGGGCGGCCGATGTAGCTCAGCTCGTTGTGGGGCTGACACTGCGGCAGGGTCACTGTGCATAAAGGCACTGCCCAGACCCCGGGCTCAGCCTGGAATGGGGCTTTCTTGTCAGAGTGGAGCCTTTCTTCCCAGGACTGTGGGGTGGCGACGGGGGGTCACACGGCCTCAGAGGATAATGGAACTTCCAGCCATAGAGACACAGGGCTCAGCCTGCCTCCCCTGCCCCCACAGTCCGCATTAGAGCTGGAGGAGGAGGGAACCTGGGGGCAGCTATGGGTTTGGAAATATCAGAGGCCACCTTGGCAGTGGTTGTGTGCGGAGGGGGGACTCCCCCAGAGGATCCCCCCCCAGAGGCCTCCAGGTGTCTGACTCCAGCCATCCGGCTGACAAAAGACATTGGGCCACTCATCCCAAGCCTTGTGGATCTCAGACTCCAGAGCCAGACCTACCCTCTCACCCCCTTGCCATTCCTACAGCTCCCTGCCCCCTTTGCCCCATCCCTACATCCGACATGTGACCTCAGGGCCTCACCCTTCCCCTTCTGAACCATCTCCGTGACTGCTGGGTCTCACAGAGCATCTCCACTCGGTCTTTAAAACTGCAGTTCAGACCACATTTGTACCCTGCTCATTAGGCTCCTTGTTGTCTGAAACAGCAAGGTCAAGTTCCAGCTATTCTGTGGCATGGCCCCTGATGGCTTCTTTGCTGTCCTTGTGATCTCCATCCATAAACTCTGGACTTCAAGCATGCATGTCATAAATTCTCTTGTTCCCAGATCTTCACTCAGCCCCAGATACTGCCTAGAATGAATATTCTTTTTCTCAATTCTGTCTAGCAAACTCCTACTCATCCTTCCAAGGCCCAGCTCAACTATGCATTCCTTGTATATCTTGCTCTGTGCTTGCTCTTGGTGGTTTATCCACCTCTCTTATAGAGACGGCCTAATAACACCAAGGCATGGCTAATTTCAGCCACAGTGGCTTCTTGCATTACTCTGGAAAGAATATGAAAACTTATCTTCATCCCAAAGCCTAGACCCTAGTGAGGGTATCTTACCCCAGGCTCTTTAGCTGATGTTTTATGAATGAAAGGATGAATGAATACACTGTCTACCCATAAAAATAACTTCCTCCTCTCTCCTAGAGGCTTTTACAACTCAGCGTGACACCCCCATAAGACCTTGGAAGTGGGAGGAAATTATCATAACGCACAGGCTGTTCGTATGAGCCGAAAGCCAGGCAGAGCCTGAAAGGAGGAGGCTGGAGCCTGGTCTTAGTGTCCCTTCCTCTGTTTCTTTTGTTCTTTTCTTATTCTTAAATGCGTCTGGCTCTCTGTGCAAATGGCCAGTGCAGAGGCAAGAAACCTCATGGGTTCTCAATCCGCAAACCCTCCAGCACTGCCAGGGACAGCGATGGTCCCGAGAGTAGCGGCTGCCGTCTTTGAGCACACACCGGGCAAGGCATCGCACCCTGACACCTGGTCCCGTGGGAGCCTCCTGACCGCCATTCATGCTGGGTCCTCCCCTACGCTGTGCTGCAGATGAGAAGACCAAGTTTCACAGAAGCAAAGAGTAATTTCCCAGAAGTCTTCTAACCAGGAAGTGGCAGGGCTAGGATTCAAATCTCGGAGAATTCTAGTCCCTTCCCTGTCCTGGGACCACACTGCAGCCGCCCATCCGTGTGTTCATTCCGTAAGTCACTCCCGCAGTGGCCGTTGAGGGAGTGCAGCAATATCAGAGCCTTTTTAGTTGTTTATTCTTTCCTCGCATTCGGCAGTTGTTTGCTGAGGACCTACTGTGTGCCGGTGCTCTGTTGCAGAGAATTCTGGGGAAGTGAGGCTTAAAGCAAGCCTTGAGGTTGGCATCAGCAGAGAGGAGGGACGTTCCTCATCCAGTTGTCCCGCAGTCCTCCAAGTGTCAGGCCTGGGGCCCTGGGGTCTTGCCCACTGGGACTGGCACTGCTGTGACCTCAGCAGGGAGCAGCTGTGCTCTCAGGGCTCCCCTGGCATCAAGAGGCGTGCTCAGGGCTTCAGCTGCTGCTCTTTGCTCTGCCACCCTCCATATTGTTCCCCACTGTCCCTTCCCTGAGCGCGTCTCTGAATTCAGTTAACAGGACCTGGCTTGCAGGTTCTTCCAAGGCCTCCAGGAGCTGCCTGCAGAAAGGCCCTGCGAGGTTCTGCTGTCCCACACAAGAGACAGGCCCCGCCCTGCCCAGCAGGAGGAGCTCCCCTCCCTCGAGCTTAGCCGGCCTGGACGCATCTCTGATTTGTTGAGTGATTCATAACCTGACGCTGCAGAAAGTTGTGCTGTGCTGCAGAAGGGCTGCCCAGGGCTTGTGGTTTTGAACACAGAAGAATCCCCTAGTCGGCTCAGGAGAGGATAACTTACTTGTTGAGAGAGACATTTTCACAAAATAAATCCTTAGAGAAACCAGGCTCTGAGGCAGGGAGGCCTGGCGAGGGATTATCTAAATAAACCCTGTTTTTGAAGCTTGGGGCCCAAATGATTTGCCTGAGCCTTTAGTTGTTTCCCTGTGCTCAGCTCAAGGTCCCCAGTGATCCTGAGATCTTTTTTAATGGTACCAATGCAGCCAGGCCCTTTGCCCCCAGTAGTGAGCAAGGGGTCTGTCATTCTTTGGATAGTAGGTGTGATGGTTTAATTGTCTCTCTTGTTTTAATGAGATTTCTGGTCACTTTGGTGCTGGCAGTTCTTCCTCCTCTGTCACTGTGAACACATCACAGGATGCTGATGAACCCAGGCTCGGGCCCATGGGATACTACTTGCACCCTGAGGTCACAGTGCCCCACAAGGTGTGGAAGGCTAGATTTGTGGCACCAGGGTTAAGAAAGGATGCTCCCAAGCCTTTGTTGTCACTGGCAGAGCCAAAACCCCTTCTGTACATTTCTCAGCACCCCTGGGCACCGTGCCCCATTGAGACCTATGACCTTGTGCCCTCACTCCAAGTGTGTGGTCACTTCCTGAACTCTTATACCCTTTCTCCCTCTGGCCCTGGCTGCACCATTGCCCCACCTGACGCTCTTCCCACGTCCTGCTCCTTCAGAGCCCATCCTCTGGCAGCCTGAGGAGGCCCAATCTCCAGCACTGGCGCTGGGCTGGCTCTACCACCTCTCCTGATGTGGGTGGCCTTGGATGCGTGTCTCCAGCTCTCTGAGCTTTCTTCATCAGCAGAGTGGGGCGTGGAACAGGACCTCTTCCTGGTCAGGGGACAGGACAAATCATGTTCTCAACATGGCTTCTGAGGAATGAGTGCTAGGGGCCAGGGCAGCTGGTGTACCCCACTCCCTTCTGCTCTAAGACCCCCCAGTCTCTCCTGAGGTAGTAGAAGGGACAGGTCCCTCTCCCCACCCCACTCCCAGCTCCTCCAGGGCAGCACCAGTGGCCTTATTCTTCGGACTGGGAAGGCTCTGTGCAGATCTGTTCATGCAGCGAGTGGTGGGCAGTGAGGCCAGAGCTGAGTTCCAAGGCCCACTTTCTTGGATTCCGTCTGAGTGCCCCACCCTCCTCCACAGGGCTGCTGGGATCTGTGTCCCTAACCTCGTTGGAGATTCTGTCCCTCCACTTTATTATCCTCCTTCTAAGTCAGACTCCTGCAGGCCGCCTTCCTGGAGCCTCTGCCTCCCCTCCCCCAGCCTTGGCCCCCCCCCCCAGGCTCCCTCTTATCTAAATCCCCAGCCCTCCTGTCTCTCCACAGGAGATAAAGGGTCTCCTTGAGGTGCCTGGTTGGGCTCACTGCCTGACACTTGGAGTACCTCCTGGCACATAGTAGGCACTTAACCACTTGCTGGGTGAGTGGATGGATGAGTGGGCCATCTGTGCTCCTCTTGGGAGATTTGGAATGCAACTGAAAGGGCCTGGGAAGGCAGGGTACATTTGCTTTAGCAGCTTGGTTTTCTCCCACAAGCAAGAACAAAAACAAGAGCTATGGGAATGGTTCTCCTGCAGGAGCTGGCAGAGCTGGCTGTGCACAGGGCCACCTGCCTCCTGTCTGTTTCCCTCTCTGCCTCAGAGACAAGAAAACTGAGGCTCAGTGTGGCTCAGTCACCTGCCCAGCCAGGAAGTGAGGAGGCAGGACTTGAGCCCATTGCAGTCTTCCCAAGCACATAATCAGCATCCCATGTACAGGCAGGGAAGTGAAGGCTGAGAAGAATATGTCCAAGGCCCCCTGGGTGAGTGAGTAGCAGGATCCAAGGCAGAGCCAGGCCCTGCCCTTGCTCCTGGCGTCTGTCTGTGTCCCCTTCCTGGCCTTTATGAGCCCAGGGGTGGCACTGACTCTTTGAAGTTCTGGGACCCTAGTGTGGTTAAGCCTTGCTGGTCTCCACCAGAGCTTCCCTGGCTAATGTGGGAGGTTGCCCAGCAAGAGCTAGGTTGGAGACAGATGACCCTTGCTACATTTGGCGTGAGTCTAGCACCAGTCAGGAGAAATGGCAAGACCTGGTAAAGCGAGGGACCAAAAGGGGAGCTGGAGAGCTACCCAATGGCCCAACTCCTCAGCCTCACCCAGATCTATAGAACAGGGTTTACTGATGAATTGTCCAAGTGCCTTGATGATATTGTCTTTCTAGGCAGAGAAATTCAGCCCCTGGTTTACCCAGCATTCCTTGTCTCATTCCTGCTGTGACATCCATGACTTAGAAACGTTCATCTAGCCACTCAGTTACCAAGAGGCTTTTGTTAAGTGCTAACTCTGCTAGGCATGGGACACTTAGGAATGTATTTGTTACGAGTGCTCACATCAACCAGGGGCCCCTTGACACCCTCCCTTATATCCTCTTGCCAGTGTCAGCTTATTTCCTGGGAGACCTAACCTGAGGCACTTCAGCCCCTGCTAAGCCTCAGTTTCCCCTCTGTGAAATCAGGTCACCATTGATTGCTTCACAATACATCTGGGAGGCTTAAGGAAGATGGTGCCTCCAAAACTCTGAGGATGGTGCTCGGCCAGGGGAGGCCTCCTTCCCCACCTCCACAGATAGTGGCTGCCCTGACCTGGTGTCCAGGGCAGCAAGTCATAGAGCTGAGCTTATCTGAGCCCGTGTTGCAAAATAGGGCTTCTGACAAAGGGTTTATAATTGATTTGTGAAATTGTTTCTAATTGAAATCACTCAGTAGTATTAAAATGCATCAGATCACCTTTTATTAGTAATAAAACAAGTCATCCTATCTAAAATAATAAAATCATCCTAAATCATTATGTCCCCCCCCCTAAAAATCAAATGAGGACAAGGAGGTGAATAAAATCAGTCATTTTTATTCCTCTGGAAAATCTTTCTGCTGTTGCTCTTGAAACTAAACATACGCCCACCCCTTGGCCCCGTAAGTCCACACCCTGTGTAGGACGGGCCTAATGGATCGCATATGCATGGTCGCCAAAGACAGGGATGGGGCTGGAATGTTCCAAGTAGCTCTGCTTGTAATTGCCTACAACGGCAAACAGCCCAAATGTCCATCAACGAAGAATGGGGAGATAGATTGTGTTGTGTTTGCACGGTGGAACGCTGCGCGGTAATAATAAAGAGCAAACTGCTGTTAACACGCAGTATCGTGGGTACATCTCAAGGTCATTATGCCAACAAAAAGAGGCCACACACCAAAGATTTTGTGCTGTGGCATTTCCTTTACAGGGACTTCAAAAACAGGCAAAACAAGTCAATGGCAATTAGTCAGGAAAGCAATTGCAGGTGAAGAAGGAGAGATATCGATAGAAGAGGAAGGGCTGTGAAGAACTTTCTGGATGGTCCTTACCTGAATATATATATATGACATGCATTGAGCTGTATTATGATATATACAGCTAACATATACATTAAGGTATATGTAATTTGTAGCTCAATTAAAAAATGACTGCAAACCACATCCTTCCCATTAGCTAATAGTTTGACTTTGGACCCATGACTTCATCTCTGAGCCTTAGTTTCCTCCATCTCTAAGTGGGGTGGTCCACATGCCACAGGAGTTGGAACATTGTAATGAGATTATGATGGTCTACGTGAGGGACCTGGCTGGGCCTAGGGCCGTCAGCAGCTATGAGGCCAGGAGGGCCCTGGTGTCAGCCCAGATGTGGCTGTGAGCGTACAGGCACTCTTTTGCTTTCTCTGACTGTCCCCAGCTTATCTTTCAAAGCCTTTCTCCTTGGCCTGTTCACACGTGGCCATAAGCCTAGTGAGACTGGTGACTTTTCTGTGTACCTCCAAGGCTGGGTGAGAAAGGCCTCTAACTGTGGAATAACGGTTTTGCTCTCATCAAAATCCAGCAAGCAGTGACACCTGGTCTAGGCTGGTACTGAGCAAGGGCCAGGGGACAGCATGGA
This sequence comes from Tympanoctomys barrerae, assembly GCA_002564285.1. Taxonomy (NCBI): domain Eukaryota; kingdom Metazoa; phylum Chordata; class Mammalia; order Rodentia; family Octodontidae; genus Tympanoctomys; species Tympanoctomys barrerae. The sequence continues at coordinate 2,024 of NDGN011458747.1, read as the reverse complement.
CCACTGAGCTTCATGGGCCCCAGAAGCTGGTGACAGAAGTAGTCAGAGAACCTCCTAGACATGGGACAACTGTATCCCTGACAGCTACTAGAGCAGGTTGTAAGGGAGGCCTGGGCTTTGGCAAGAGGCAGGGAGGACTCCTGCTTGTCACCTGGAGGAGGTGACACTGAGAAATGAGCGCAACTGGCCTGCCTGGAGAAGAAGGGGGTGCACTAAGCAGGCGAAACGGCCAGGCAAAGGCCCAGCAGATGCCTGTCTTGTGTCTGGATATTGGAAGGACCCAGAGAGGGCTGGCACAGAGATAGTGTATGTGCAGGGGTGGCTCTTGGCCCCAGATCAGGCCCACACTGTGTGTCCTCATGCTTAGAGTGACAGAAAGCCAGGCCAGAGTCTTCTGTCGGGGGGAGAAGAGATGGTGAAATTGGCCTTTGGCAAAGGCTTCTGGGACTGGCCACCCAGGGACACTGTGTGAGGCCCCTGAACACACTGACATCCAGACCTCTTCCTGTACACGAGGGCTCACCCCATCCTTCCACAAGGGAAGATGGATCAGAAGTTTTCTCCATGACCTTCCTTCCCAGGAGGGAGGAGCTGGGGCTCAGCCCGGCTGGGTTGGAGGCCAAATTCACATACTTCCTCCTGCGTCACACACATCTACAGAAGCCCCGGGTTGTGAACCCCTCAGCTTCTCAGGCCAGCTCTCTGAGGCAGACAGGATTGGCGGGACTGCCTGTTACCCAGACCTGTCACCAGACTTGGAGCCTGAGCCACAAAGGCTGTGTCTGCATGTTCTGGTCGGAGCAGACGTGAACCACAGACAGGCCTATGCCAGGTTAATGGTATTAATCATGGCTAAAATATACTAAGCACTTCCTATGTGCCAAAGCACTATGCTGAGTGCTTTCATTGAATGAGATTACTAGTCTTTGATATTGTCCCAGGTGGAGAGTGTTTCACTCCAGGTCAGCTTTGAGCCTGGAAATTCTAGCCTGACCAGGCAGTGCCACAGACTCCTTGCCATGCTTGTAGGACAAACAGAGAAGGCTTGAGATGCTCCAATCCTCTGCTGAGCACAGCCAGGGATAAGAGGTGGAGGGCAGAGCAGTGACTCAGCGGTGACACAGGGGAGCAGAGCAAACACCTTCGCGTGACATGTGGCCTGAGCCCAGCGTAGCCAGACCCCCAGTCATCTGGGATCTCTGCCAGTAGGGGCGGCCCACTGGGGGACTGGGTTGTGCCCTGTCTTGTCCCCTAGGAATGAGCGTGTTTGCTTCCCGCTCCTGGTGGTGTGAGCTCGGGAACCTGTCCTGCCTGCTGTGAGCTGAGCCCATCTGCAGGAGAGGGACAATGGGCTGGGCGGCTCCATGCTGCCACTGATGCGCTGTGTAAATCTGGGCAAGTCACTTCATCTCTAGGCTCAGCAACTCTGTTTGGCCAACGGAGACAATGACACCCACCTGGAGGGGTTATGCAAAGCCTGTGGAAAGCCACAGGCGGAGCATAGCAGCACCAGGGTGATTCAAAAGCCAGACTTCCTGCTTCAAATCCTGGCTTGCCCGTTGAACAAATTACTTAATCCTTTCTTGCCTTGGTCTTCCCATCCACAAAATGGGACAGTAATTTGATCTCTTTCATCAGGTTACTTAATGTAACATGAAGCTCCTAATGCCTAGTGTGGACAAGGTACTCAGTAAAATTTGACTTTTGTGGCTCTTATTACCCTTCCCCTGTACCTCTCAGCTTGCTTCCCTTTTTACCTCGACTGTTGGGAAGGTCTCAGCAAACATGGTTTTCTAATTAGGCTCAGCACAAATTCTCTTTTCTTTACCTGTAAGATCTGCCTGGATGCACTTTTTATATAAATTTGATTCAAATATCCTAAATTTAAAACTACTTGTCTGTGAGCTTTGTCATCAGGGCCTGAGTCTTTCCTTTGCCCTTCATAGCTTTGCTGGTTACCAGTGCTTCTTTTTTTTTTTTTAATTTTATTTATTTATGTGTGTGTGTGTGTGTGTGTGTGTGTG
>NDGN011458738.1:0-15083 GCA_002564285.1 Tympanoctomys barrerae | reverse complement strand
GAAATGCTTTTCTATATGAATTTTCATACTCAGAGCTCAGGACTTTGAAATATTCCTCTTCTCATTGCTTATATTTTCAAACATCTCACAATGTTCCACCCTTAGATTTGCCTACACAACTTCATTGGAGTGATTCCTGTAGCACAGTAATGAAAGATAAATGTACTTCCTCTTGGAAATGATAGGTCTGCTTCTGAAGTTAATTATGTCCTTAAAGAAGAGTATGGGTCTCCTTTAAAGTTGTGATATCCTAAATCCAGTGAATACTCTGCTCTGAGTCAATTTTCTTAAGTGTCAGCTTATCACTATGAAAAATACCCTAGTATAAAATAGAAAGTCTTGTTATCCTACTGCAGCACAGGCATTTACTATTCTGTTTTGCCATGGAGTTAAATAGGATGAAAACCTCAAGCCAGAGAGGGAGGCTAACATAAGAACAAATGAAATCAACTAAATTAAACTCTGCTTCAAACTTTCATTGCTTCTGCTGTTTTACTTCAGATAGTCCTCTGTCTCCCAACGCTGTAACAAGACTATGAAACCATAGGGGAGGGAGGTAAGATATCAGAGGGAGGAGAAGGAAAACATTAAATCAGTGGTCAGAGTGATGAAGCTAGCAGCCAGTGTAGTGCTGGCTGTGACCTCGGGATAGTTGATTGTGCAACTGTGTCTTACATTTACTACCTATCTGGTTAGCTGTTGAGAGAAGTTGTGGAAGATTGTGCAGCAATATGGGAAAGGAATCATGCTGAACACGGACATAAGTTGCAGCATAGTGGACCTAATTGATATTTCTGGGGTTGAAGACCCTGAATCCAACTTTCCTTAATCTTAGCTCATTAGCCCATAATGAAGGAAGAATAATTTATATCAATGAACACAGAAATTTATCTTTTCTGGCACTTAGAGCATGGTAGCATTATTTATAACTTAGAGGCATGCAGGTGTGTTTCCCTAGGCATTTCTTTGTATCAATATTTTAGAAGACTTTCTGGCTCACTATAGAGGAGAACTACAGACATCTGGGGTTGTGTAATATGGTAGACCCTTTAATAAAGTTCATGCATTTGCACAGCATTCTTTACTCATTCAGTCACTCAGTACCTGCCACAGAGGTAGAAATAAATCAGTACTATATTTAGGACATATTAAGTGTAAGGCATATTTGAAATATATTTTAAACCTGTGAAGACAGGTACCTGCAAGAAGGTTATAAATTAAAATGCCAATTATGTGTTACATACTAAATATGTTTTTCTACTTGGAAACTTTCCTCTGTTTGCTTTCTTGTAAAATTATAACTGTTTTTTAACAAACTGCCTCCTTTCCTGATATTCTCATTGTTACCACTGCTACAAAGTTGGTTTCTGCCTCGATTAGACCCCATGAAAAGATGGCCAGATTCCAGAAGCGCAGAATACAGTTCTACCACCTGTGATAGACAAAAAGGACAAAGAAAAAGTGAATCTGAAACTTCACACAGGATCACAGCAATTTTACATTTCTATTCAGCAATTAAAAATGACAGTTTTATGGATTAGTCTTGCCTTATTCTTCACAATTCACATGACCTGCATTATCTTTTGTACAAAAATAAAGACGAGGAGAAAATAAAATGTTCTGGTCACCATCATAGTGCTTGGAGCAGCCACACTGTTTAAAACCAAAGCAGTGGGCAGCATTTAGCGTAACGGCTTTTTGGTGTTTCCAGTCACCATAAATTCTTAACAAACATCCTTTCTTGAGCCTCGTTATCTCACTGCAACATTTTTAAGCATTTCTTCCTAGGGAAATGAAGCAAACAGTATGTGGAATGGTCTGAGAATAGCTAATAAAGTAAACATGTGGCCAGTACAAGGATGTTAAACCTGAATCCTCAGTGGCTTATAGGGAAGGATGGGAAACGGAAAACCTGATCAAACGGGGTAGGCTTTGAGGCAGTAGGGAGTGGTGGAAAATACAGGAAATTAGAAAACCCAGGCCCTTTCCAAAGGAGTCAGATGTTATGCAGCCGAATCATTCAAGGTAGCTAAGTTTCAAAAGAAGATTCTTTTCCTTCTTTAAAAAAGATCGGTAACAACAAATGAAAAAAAAAATTTTTTTTTGAAGTACTAGGGATTGAACTCAGGACCCTGTGCTTGCCAGACAAGTGCTTATTCTACTGAGCTATCTTCCCTGGCCAAAAATTTCTCACTGTATTACCTGGACTAACACTACCCAGGCCAAACAGCATTAAATATTAGATCTTCCCCTTGAGTGTATTACTACCTCTCCTACCAAAAATAAACTAAGAGAACAATTGCATCTGTGGGGAAATACTTGGGGTTAATACATTTTGCCATTGTTGTAGATTTAACTTGTGTCTTTCCTTCCAAAGGAAATGCCCTCTGACCACACACTCCCCAACAACCTCAGAATCCTGTAACAAACAACCCAAGAATCTCAATGATTTAATACAACAAAAGCTTATTTCTCATTCATACAAGATGCAATACGCTTATGCCTTGTGGATGATTCTCCTTAAGTAATAAACACAGGGGTTTAGGTTCCTTCTACTATCTCTATTTACCATCTGACATCCTCTATTTCCAAACATGTGGGCAGAAGAGAAATTATATAAAATGAGATGCATCAAGGCCGGGACTGAAAGTGGCTTTCTTAGCTTTCATCTACACTGGCCGGCATTCAGTCATCTGTCACTTGATCCCCGCCAGATGTAGACAGTTCGGGGGGCAAACACAGTCTCTTGATTCCCCTAGAGGAAAGTTAATATACCAGTTTTCTAGGACTCATTTAAAAACCTACCCTGACCCATGAATACTCCCCAGTAGTACTAATTAGAAACAAATTTGCCCATCCAGCCAATTAGGATATGTTTAAAATATACCTGACAGTCATGTAGTAGACACCGGAGGCGCAAGGGTAAGAGGGTCCCTGTGTCTTTCAGGAGCCAATTCTCTTGTGGGAAAGCAGATACCCAAACAGTCACTTGATAATCTGGTTAGTGTTTAACTGGACAGCCTAACACAGTGGAGGCAGAGTTGACAAAGTGCTCCATAACCATGTAGAGATTGACACTTGGCTCATGATGTGTACATGTTATCTCATTACTGTACTGTAGGATCCGTGAGTATGCAGATCATGCTTATTCATCTTTGTATCCTCCCTACAACCTAGCATCTCAGAGTGCCCATAAACATTTGTCAAACTGATGAATGAATGAATGTCTGATAAGAAAGGTATAAACACAGACTCCTGATTCGAAGAGAGAAGCTAGTCTTCATTAGCCTTCAAGAGTTTAAACATTGGGATATGAAAATGTAATGCTCTTTTGAATCCTTTTCTTTCTATTTTCCAAAATTTCTCAAGTCTCATTCAATGATGTCCACATACATTACCTTCAAATAAGCCACAAAGTTAGCCTTCTATTATAGCTTCCTGACTCTGTAACAAGTGTTGATTTCATTTAGATAACATGTTGTATCATTTATCTGGGCAAAAGTGGATCAGATTAAGTTTCAAGGCAATTATACCATATTCTTGGCTATGACAGTCCTTGCTAGCTTAAGATTAAATAAAAAAAATCAGTTTCAAATAGTGACTACATACTATTCAATTTACTATGTCATTTATTTATAACTGTAGTGATTCAGATGTCCTGATAACAAAGTTAGAATGTCCTATTTCAATCCTTCCTCCCCTTCATTATTGAATATATTCAGTGGAAACAAAAGAACTCTTAGTTTCTAAACTATGAACCAGATGCCATTCTCTTGTTTAGTTCAGAGTCGACAATCTGTTGTTTGCTAAGTGAATCTTATTCTAACACCAATACCAGAAGGAAATGAGTTTCCACCATTTATCATTAAATTTCAAAGTGGCCATTCAACTTTTGTTGGACATTTGGGGGAAAAAAGTTTAAGGAATGTGGTATCACATATCACTCACTCATAAGAAATGAGTTCTTGTTTGTCAGCCTAGGAATGAAATTTGGAAGCATTTATATCAGCAAAAGATGGTGTATTGTGTGTTGTGTGTATGTGTGTGTATATGTTTGCATGTGTGCATGTGTGTGTGCGTGTGTGTGTGTTCCACATGGATAAAAAGCAAACATAAATCAAAGACAATGGGGCGGGGGGCTTTGCCCAGAGATCTCCCTTTATGTGGAACATACAGTGAAATGTTTTCCATTTGGAGCTCGCTGAAATTATTGTCTATTTAGTCTGTACCTGATGTATTGCTTCACATTCTGGAGGGAATCTGCTTAGAATGGATGGCTGTCTACCTTCATTTGCCTGTTATTTGTACCACTGTTCTTCCCCTTCTCCGTCGGACCTGATGTATTAGACAGCAAACAGATTAGTGCCTGTTCTCTCTATACTTGTATTTATCATTCAGTGAGCTCAAGACTCTTCTCTAATGAACTAATCTACTTTTTTCTACTAATAAATATTTAAAAACATCAGCACATGTGGATCTTATCTTTCTAATTTTAACCTGCATGGTAATGGTGGATTCTAAAATTCGTTGTATTTCTTCTGGAATGAGTTCAGTGGTATGCAGTGCTGGTCTGCCCACCTATACAATGGCATGAGCTTTGCTGTTTTAGCAAGGGTTATAAATCTGAAAAATCTAGGGTCTAGGATTAGACGTCAGGGGCATGGCAGAAAAAGAAGCTTTATTGCTTACTAACTTCTAACAAAAATTCATGTGTTCTTTAATGATGAATGTAGGCTCCAAACCACAAAGTCCATAGCGATGCCTGAAACTTGACCCTCCATAGAAATTTAAGCTATTTTCATGTGGTACTTATGTATATTTTAAGTACTGCGTCCAATGATGCTAGATACTTCAACTGCAAGTAGAGTTTTAAAATTTTGTGTTCCCATAATGACACCTGCATTAGCATTTCACAAATATTTTAAAGATCTATTTCTACTTATTTACTCTCAAGAATTATAATTAGCATGTGTTTCTGTTATAATCTTATATGTTATACTTCACTCATTTGAAAACTTTAATGTCAGAAAAATCCATAGTTTTTTTTCTAGGCTGTGAAGAAGGTGTAGGTTCCCGTGTTAGGTGTTAGACCTAGTGGCACATAGGCTGTCAGGAGTTTTCTCTGCAGCCTGTTGAGGATTCTTTTTTATTTTTTAATAGGTTTGCATAGGTTCTCACTCTGCAGCTTGGACTCATAGTAATCCTCCTGTTTTCAGCCTCCCCATGGGGCATGTGATTCTGGAGACTGAACTGTGATCCCTGCGTTTGCCTAAGCAGGCACTTAGTCCACTGAGCTATCCTGCCAGCCCAGAGGATGGGTTTTTGAATCCTGGCTTTTTCTTTTATTAGCTGTGTGGCTTTGGGAAATTTACATTGCCTCTGTGTTCTTGCAGGAGGTCTTTTCCTGCTATGAATTGTGTGATACTTGTTTTTTTAGAGAGGTTAAAGTATGCTTCACACCAAAGGCAATAGACTTGTGAAACACTCCAGCTCACATACATGCAGAGGAAGCTCACAATCTAATCTAATCAGTTTAAATATATCCTTGGCTGATAAATCTATTATAGATCAACTAAAGTGTGTACCAGAAAAAGGAAGCTTATGTGCACAACCAAAATTCAAGTTACCGGACAGTGAAGCTACCAGAGCCAGCCTAATGGGCCCTGAAGCACTTCACACTGAGAACCACTAGTTTTTGCATGGACAGTCAGTCCAGTGTAGGAGGGAATTAGCTATATTTTCCTCCAGTGCCTTTGATTAAGCACTGATGATGTCTTCTGAAAAGGAACATTAAAAACTGGACCCTCTGGAGACAGGCATGTTGTAATTATTATCACAAATACTTAGCATTTTTATTATCATCATTAATTACATTTCTGCTTTAAGAGTTTATCATAAGCTCCAAGCCTGCTATTAGTTCATTTGCCTCATAATTATCCACAAGTAAGCAGCTTTGCTCTGCATTCTCAGAATTTGATTGTTCAATGTTTGGTTCATGTTTGGATTATTATATCACAAGGGAGATCTTTTAAAAAGTTCTTTTTATTCCCCTCTTACTCTTGGTTCTTCTCCTTTCTTTAATTGCCCTGTATACCGTCTCGCCCCCAATCCTTTTTCTTTGCATTCATACTATAATGAAGGCTTTAAGAAACTTGGTTATAGGACTTTTATATAATTTCCTACATTGATCTAGGGAAATAACACTCAGAAGTGTGACAGTAGCCTCTTTGATTAGATATATGAAGACCATTTTGCATGAAGTTCTTCTCTTTTTCTATACGCTATCCCAGTCTTATGTGATTTTAGCGGTCTAGGGTGGTGCTCCATAATAAAACAGGACAGACCACTTGCTTCAACTCTATCAAATCTTACTTTTCTTTTCCTTACTCCATCCCATTTCAAAGCTGAAAAGCCAGTGTTGGAAGAAATAAAGGAGCAAAATGTAAAGCATATGCATTGTGATGAAAAATACCACAGTATAAAATATCTAAATGTCTGTGTTCAAGCCCTTATATCTTCAAAGACTTGAATAGCATGGTTAACATTTTAAGCTTTTGGGGGGATAGATTTTAATAGGATTCATGGTCTGGAAAAAGTGCTTTATTTTGCTCATGGCACCCAGGAAGCCAGTCTGTTTTGCGGAAGTGATTCCACTCCTCTTCTGTGAAATCCCATATTCTTCTCTGGATACTTTTCCAAGAAATGCTTTTCTCATTGTCAACCTAGGTCATAAGATGATGCCTGGATTGCAGTGAGGTTCAGGTAATGAGAACTCTGTGGTTGGTGGGTCATAGCTGTCATCTATGACAATGACTTTATTTATAGAATACTATTCCTAAGAGAATAGGGGATGTTTGGCCTAGAATGCATGTAGCAGACCTCTTTGGAAAATTATCATTTCCTCCTCTAAGATACTGAGAACTATTCTTGGTCTTCATATTTATCCTTGGGCAGTAAACTAAAACTTAGCTAAAGTTCCTTCAAGTCTCAAGGAAAATGAATTTTGACTTTTGTTGGCAAATATCACAGGCATCCATACTATTTATCAAATATTTCTAGCTTCTTGTCCTTTAATTGAAAAGTAAGATTGCTTTTTCTGCATCATCTTTAAGGTTCATGATGGTCATTTGACTTGATTAGGTCAATGTGAATAGGGATGACATATTTCTCTTAGGAATAGAATCAGGACACTTAATATATGACTCATTATGCCTCCTTTCTTCTTGATAAAACAGTGAAGAAGATAGTGCTACTTAGAGCACTCACCAGCCTGAGTCCCTAGGTGACTGCCAGGAACAAGCTCTTTCGAACATGTAGCATGAGAGAAAGACATGGTATTATGGTACTGAGCTGCTGACATTTGAGGTTATTTGGAATCACAGCATAACCTTCCTCATGCTGAACTCTGTGTGTGTGTGTGTGTGTGTGTGTGTGTGTGTGTGTGTGTTATCACGTGTGTATTTCTTTGAAATACTTTCTCCTCTCTGTCTCTCTCTCTCTCTCTCTCTCTCTTTCTCTCTCTCTCTCTCTATGTTTTTGATACAGTCTCTCACTACATAACTCAGACTCATAGTGATTCTTCTGTTTTCAACCTTCCCAGCTCTGGGATTATAGGCAAGTGCCACCATGCCTGGACAACGGTCACCAGATTGCCGTGCCTGGAGGCAGGGCCAGTGCAGCATGTAGTGCCAAGAATAAAACCCCTGTCCTTGCACTTGCTCAAGCAGTACTTTATCTTTAGTGTCTGACTTCAGGAATAAGTAGTTGTTCTTTTCTGTGGCAACTATGGCAGTTTTTGCCTTCTTTTATTCATTAACAGCAAGGGCCAGCCAAATAGCTCAGTGGATTAAAGCACCTGCTTAAGCAGATGCAGGGGCCAGGAGTTCGATTTCCAGGCCTACTGCACCAGCCCTGTCCCCCAGGGTATGCTGAGATGACAACTGAGACTGGGAGTGGTGGTGTGTGCCTGTAATCCCAGCTCTTGGGAGGCTGCAAACAGGAGGATCACTATGAGTGCAGTCTATGTAGTGAGACCCTACAGGCCCTGTAGACTTTGTCCTAAAATACGAAATAAATAAATATCCATTATCAGCAGAGGCCACCTTCTGTTCCCCCAATTAAATCAACCCTATATCCTCCATTTGGAAAATATGAAGGACTTATCAAGGGATCTAGGGCTTCACCTTGTACCCAAAGTATGCAGAATCCCAAGTTCCAGGAAGTGGGCATGGCTGGAAACGACTTCCTGCCCTCTAGCTCTTTCCTCTGCTGTTCATGGATGCACATGTTCCATCCACAAGTATAAGCCCCCCGTGTGTCAGCTGTTGCTCCATGTTCTGGTAAAACAGGGAGAGCGGAGAATAAGCCAAATACCGAGTGAGCACTCACTTGCCTGAGCTGTTCGCAGTCTCTCAGGCTAGTTCCATACAACTGACTGTGTGTGACGTAGTGCTTTCATGCACACCTTTCTGCCCTTTCAGAGAGTTATTTCCAAGGGGCAAAAACCACATGTTGGTACTAATTTTATCTCTGTAGTCAACATAATGTTTAATGTATTGCTGAAATTCTAAAGAATTTCACGTATGTGTATATGTATTCATATGTATGCATGCATATATGTCTGTGCAAAAGTATAAACATACACATAGAGAGAGAGTCAGAAAGGAAAGAAACTGGAATTTGGGCCATCTGGTCTAAAAATTTTTACTTATGGCTTTGTTATCCCTGGATTAGTTTGTCATGTTTTATAATAACATCGTAACTACTCTTATTGACTTACTGTAAAATGAATTACTTGGAAATTCTAATAACTTATTTGAACTATTCTATTTGTTTTTATTTTTTATTTTTTTATATTTTAGGGGAGGGTCTACAGGGTGTTCAGAGTCTCACTACTAGATCTGACTCACAGTGATCTGCCTGTTTATAGCCTCCCAAGAGCAGGGCTTACAGGTATGTGCCACCACATGCTCAGTCCCAATTGCCATCTCAGTGTGGCCCGAGGGCAGGGCTGGCAGGGCAGGCCAGGGGATCGAACCCCTGACATCTGCATCTGCTTGCAGGTGCTTTAATCCTCTGAGCTATTTGGCTGGCCCAACATTTCTTATGTTAAAGAAAGAATTTAAGTACTCTCACCTTGAGGAGATCATGTAGGTTGCCCCCATCCTGTGTACTAATGCCATGATATAACAAATGAGAAAGTTAAAAGGTAGGGGACCTGAGATCATTACAGGGGTATCTCACCAGAGCACACTTTTTCTAACTGTAAAACCTCCTGGCCTGATCCTATGGAAACAGAGGAGATAAATTGCCATGTGTTGAAGGTGCATTAACCTCAGGTTCATTTAATGAACTACCTCTCCCAATGCACTAAGAGATACCCTGGGACCTAAGATGAAAAATGACCTTTGTGTTTAGAGAGGCTCAAATATGTACACTTCCTTCTTTCTCTTTAACTTGTGTAGACTTTTATTCTCTGTTCTCTAGTTAGGCATATGTCAAACGTACCTGTAGTACATGTTTAGTTTACAAATAAATATGACAAGTCTATTCCCTGGTGAAAAAAAGTTATGTGCTTCTTCTTTTAAAGAGATTTTCTTAACTTAATTTTTGCCTCACTTTTGCTTCTGGCATCTTACATGGCAAGCTCTGTGCTCTTCACGCATCTCCCAGATTTGTGAAGAAGGGAAGCGATGGTTAACAAGAAAGCAGATGTGGGGCGAATGTTGTAGCTCAGTGGCTTAGTGACATCGTGGCTGCCTGGCAAGTGCAAGATCCTGAGTTTGGTTCCTGGTACTGAACTGGATTTAAAAAAAAAAAAAAAAAGCAGATGTTTCAAGGATCTGAAGTAAAATGGTCCAGCAGAGAATACCCATGATTGCTCAACATTCTTGCACCCATCTATAGAGACCACTTAAGACTCTCCCCTCCCTCTGTGGGATTCCTTCCCTACTGTCATTTTTGCCATATACCAAATGTATATAAGTAATAATTTTTACTTGAGTTCCACTAAAAGCAATATCTGAAATCAGAATTTGGAAATGTTTTTAAATGTAGCTTTTATTATTCAGGAATTATGAAGCCATCAGTTTGAGAAGAGTACCATTGCTCGTAGCTCCCTAGCACAAGGCCCAGCCACGTTATGGAGGGTCACACAGTGACGCACAGGGTCCATCAGCAGGCAGAAGCATTTTTTTGTCAGCTAGGAAAGCCATAGAAGCAGCGGAAGTGAGGTGGTAGATGCCAGCAATGCTCTTCTGAGCACTACCTAGGGAAGATGTGGCCCTGGCCCAAGGTCTGACCCTGCAGGAATCAGGGACTTTGTCAGCGTAGTGAAGAAATTGTGCCTGTTCCATGAAATATTTCAATCCCACCCTCCTCTTCTGTACATTGCATTCCTCCTTGTTCCTAAGCTGTTCCTTTTCTCTCTTGTAGTTTCCCTTCTTTTCTTCCCCTGCTTTCTCTTCCCACCCCTTTTCTTTCTACTTTTCTTCTTCTTTTTTGTCTCGTCTCTCTGTACTTCTTCCTCTTTGCCTCATCCTTTGCCTTCCTGACCTTTCCTGCTTCTGTGTGTCGAAATCATCTCCTAGGCTCATCTTCTACCACTGTCACAAAATCATCGATTTGGGACAGCCCCTCTTCTGTGAACTACATTTTAATCTACAAACTTTTCATGACTTTTTCAAGAACAAACACACGAGGACATCAGATCTGTCCAATGACATTTCTCTTCCTTTCTAGTTGGCCTCAAATTAGAATAGTACCATTTGAATGACATAGGACTTGCATAGACAAATGGCCTAGAAGAGGAGCACACAATAAGGCTCAGATCGCCCTCCTAGCACCTGCTCTACCACCTGGCGTGTCCACACACCTGGCTGCAAGATGAGAGGCCTCTAGTGCCCAGCGTCCTGCTGATCATCGTGACTACCATTATCAGTGTGCCATAAACTAAATTATTTGTGACACACATCCTGAGTTTTCCTGTTTGCTTTTCACTCCATACATCCAGGCACTGACACTTAATTATGTTGTCCCACAGTAGATCAAGTTTTACAGCAGCAACAAAAGATTAAAACTGTTTTATGCTGGGGACATTTGGAGGATAGACAGTGGAGGGTTCTAGGAGAGAGCTGTAGTCAGCTGTGTGGCCATCTGGGAGGACAGCATTCAAGTGCTATTAATATTTAAAAACCTTTTAGATTTTATAGTTTGCAACACTCCTAACAAACTGGTCTTTAACTCCACAGTGACTTTTTGGTGTCAAAACACACTGCTAAGCTATTTCTGAGTCTTTATTAACAGGGACAGAGCTGTCATCCTTATGCTTTGCTAGTGGCCTGGTTGAAAGCCAGCGGTGGTGAAGATGCAGATAAGACTTTTCAGTTGTGCATAACAATAAGCACTCTGGACCCGAAAGCCCAGAGACTGCCTCTTCAGTTACTTCCTGTGTCTTTCCTCTTCGTTTCCTTTTCTTTTTCTATACTTCTTTCAGTCTCTTGTCCCCTTAAAGTTTTCCTCAGTCTACAGATGTATCTATGCAAATTACTATGTTAGAAGTTCTAAAATTTGCATCAGATTGTTTCAGTTGATAGAACCATATTGTCTCGCATCATTTTTTTCCTGCTAGATCTGTACTGTTGTATCAATACAGGCTTCGCGGGAAAGAATGGCTACTGATACGCGGCAGACAGAAATGAAAGGGGGACAAGTGGTCAGAAAATGACCTAAAGCCTCCCCGCTGCTTCCCACCCTCCAGCTGTGATAGTCCACTCATCATTGGGTCCTGGATTAAAGTTGGAAAATCTCCAATCCAGTGTGTGTAGTAAAAAAAAAAGATATTATCAATTCATGGAAAAGTTACCAGATTACTGATCAACCGACGAATGCTACACCTTTCTAGGTTTCAACTAGAAAAGAATTTACATCAAGAAAGCTTATATGAAATCAGGCAGCTAATAAGAGAGAAAATAATTCTGTCAATGATGAAGTGCTCAACAAAGTGTTGATTGTAGTGTAGCTGACCACATGATTCTGTATCTTCTTTACATGATTATTTAGGTGGTATTTTAGTTAAAGTTGTTTCACTTAAATTTTTACTTCAAAATACTTTCAGATTTATAGAAAAGTTGTAAAAATAATACAAAGATTTCCAGTATATCTTTCGTTTATATATCAACATATCCTTACCATGTTTTTTAGGTTTATTCTATCAGTATCAATGCTACTTGTATATTATTAATTTCTGAAGTATTCAAGTTAATGTGCAGACTTTGTTGACTTTAACTATTAAATATTTCCCTGAAACAATTATGATATGAAATTAATATTGATTTAAAATATTATCTAATCTGTAGATGTCAATGATACTAACTTTTAAATAATTTCCTTTATTGTAAATAGACATACCAAGAGGGAAAGACTGTTCAAAAGGAAAGAACAGTTGGAATGAGGGAAAAGAAAAAAAGAAAAGGACAGGAAAAAGCATATATGTATGTACACAAGATAGCTAGGATGGTTGTACTACTAACTTTTATTATTTATTTTGAAATGAGAAGGTAATGCTTAAAGTTTTTATTTTGACCAATTTTATATGCTTATGTCTGATAATCTGAGCAACAATTGTGAAGACAGCATTGTGCAATAAAACAACCATTGTTGAATTCTAAAATTATAAATTATATCTAATGTTTTATCCTTTATTTATTTTATTTTGTTTTATTTTATTTGGCAGAACCAGGGATTGAGCTCAGGCCCTTGCACTTGCCAGGGAAGCGCTTATTTCACTGAGCCATCTTCCCGGCCCCTATCCTTTAGTTTTCATTTCCCTTAAAATAAGAGACAAAGCCGGGGAGTTAGCTCAATAGAATAAGTGCTTGCCTGGCAAGCGCAAGGACCTGAGTTCAATCCCCGGTTCCGCAAAATAAATAAATAAAATAAAATAAGCGACAGAGAAGGATGGAGAGAGGAGAGAGGAAAGAGGAGAATGAAAAGGAGAGAGGGTAGAATGGAGAGTGAGAAAGGAGAGAGGTAAGAAAAGAGAGAGAGAAACAGAGAGAGGGACAGACAGACACAGAGACAGACAGATACTTCTAATCTAAGATCCAATCCAAAATTATGGTTGGCATTTAGTTCCAAGGTTCATCTGGCCTCCTTCAAACTGTAACAGTTCCTCAGCCTTTCTTTGTCATTCATCATCCTGACATCTTTTAAAGTATACACTGGGCTGAGTATGTGGCATAGTAGTAGGGCATTTGCCTAGCCTGCATGCTACCCTAGGTTCAAGTTGTGATAATGCATCTATGTGCACGCATGCATGCACACACACAAAGGAAGAAGAAGAAGTAAGGGAGGGAGGGAGGGAGGGAGGAAGGGGAAAGGAAATATGTAGGTCAACTCTTTTATAGGATCTCTTTCATTACATAACTTCATTATGTTAAAGGATAGCTTTCAAAAGGTTAAAATATGGTGTACAAATATGCATAGAACATATGAAATATTTTACCTAACTCAATGCAGGAAATAGGTGTCAAAACCAGTCTAAAGGGCATCTCAGGAGCTAGGAGATGTATAATTTCACAAGCAATGTTAGAATAGTTTCTGGGACAGATACAGAACTAGGAAATTCCTGATGGGTCATAAACCACAATACTAAGATCATCCACTCCATTGAAGAGAAGTAACTTGCTTGTCTATGGAACAAAATCTATTTATTAATTTCTGCGTGTTAAGAGTCGTAGTCTGTAGCTAGTGAGAGAAGCCCAGGACACGCAGAAGGAACACACTTTCATCAATGGCCATGAATGTCCAGATGCCAGAGTGTGAAGAAGGCACAGTGTGCACTTGAAAGGGGCCAGATCTTCTCAAGTGTGTACTTATTACATTTCAAAGAAGCTAATGAAGACTAGGGAAGAGGTCTTCAAAATCTGATAAGGAATTCCCCAATTCTTTATCTATCCCCAAAACTTCATTCTAACATGACTTGCGAAATTATTATACATCTCGTTGTTCCTGATATGCTCTTAGACTGCTTTTGACATCTATTTCCTACATTAATGAATCAAAAATAAATTATTTATATTTGGGACTCACATGCCCAAAGTGCACAATTGATAGATGAAGGGCACTGAGCACCTGGAGAAGACCCACCCAGCTAGCTCACAAGAGCTCTGTTTCCCCCACTCCTATAAGGGCCTCAGTCTGTATCACTCCTCACCTCTGCTTGTCTGTCCTTTGCCTGTCTTAGTGGACTTCCCCATTCTCCTTGCTTGAAAAATCATTTTTTAGAAGGCACCTTTATGCCAATGTTTTCCTCATTTGTCTTGTCAGTTATCATTGAAGGACTTATTTCCAAAGTTAGATTTTGTTTTGATGATAAAAATGATACCTCAAAGAAAGAATTGAATTTTCTATGCTAGATACAGAGAAAACTCCAAAATACTGCTTATGAGTAAAGCTTACACACACATAATTTCATAGTTAAATATTTTTATACTCTGAAGTATATCATTTGTCTTAAATATGTTATGTCTCATTACTGTATTGCAAGGAGGAAACAATGAAATATTTAACATACACATTGCATTTTTGTTGTGCTGCAAGATGGTGCAAGACAACCCACAAGATAATTGAATCTACATTCAAGTTTTAGAGTTCAGTCTTAATGCATAGGAGACTCTATATGATAGTGCTATTTAAAATCCCAATAAGGTATGATTTATTGGCAGCTGTGCCACAGAATGGGGTAACAAGGGATAAAATCCAAGAGTTGGTGAATGGGCATCGATATAGCTAGGCAGAGCATCCTGTCCTGTGGCAAGTAGGCTAAGTGAGAAGGCCATTTCTTCCAGCATGAGTGTGTACAGGCTGGAGGGCAGGACTGCAGTGACAGGGGCAGAGGAGGAGTGATTGGGACTGCCGTGCTTCTTGTGGTAGGCTCTAAAGTTCAGAAAACACACCTGTACCACATATCTTCTAGAGCCCATCCTGCTCTTGTTTATTTCTTTTTCTTATTTTTTTTCCAAATCAAATTAGTAGGACAGTTTCAATAATTCACACATTGCATACATTCTTCCTAGTGGTTA